>JAOXNX010000032.1:13966367-13978179 GCA_028566075.1 Solidago caesia
TTAAACTTGTGTTTTTAATTTTCTTTAAGTTGTTGTTTACGAGTTTAAACACTTATACTAAACGATCAGGACCAACAGCTACTAAATATTTAAAGTCTCTCATCGTACACGAAGTTTTGGATATGAAGTCCATACACAAGAATGTGTAGTATACTTTATATAAATCATTTTTTGTGATAAATCGAAATGAGAAAATGATACATTGACATATAAGGCACAATTGATATTTGAAGAGACATGGATATGTTTCTCTCATAGTTGATACAACTATTCCTATATGTTCAAACTTATGATATACAAATAGTTATCCGCGTCTGATTGCTTACATAAGACTTACACTTTCATAAAATGATAAAATGATTGAAGCATGTATCATATTCAGAGTGTCCATGAGAAATATGGGATAAAACAATAAACACATACGTCATAAAATTTCCCGCAGGCAACATTATCAATCGCATATATCAATATTATTATGTACTTTTTTTTCCCTTCATTAGGCTTTTGTCCCATTGGGTTTTACATAGTAAGGTTTAACGAGGCATAGCAAGTTGGACATCCAAGGGGGAGATTCATAGATAATTAAAGAAAGGATGTCCAAATTCATATAAGTGAATCCCACAGAGAGATGAATATACTACAACTTAGTATTGTCTCGGTCTGAAAATTGAGCATTTGTTGAATGAGACTTTTTCCTAATTTATCAAAATATATTGACGAGAAGTCAAAGAGTTTCTATAATGATAAAGCTTACTCATTAAGCTCACCAATGGTTATTCGTTTGATTAATAGGGAAAATCCTCATATTTTCCCCTAAGAAAATGTTAAAGCTCTTGGTCCTGATGTCTCATATTTAATCACAACTCTGACTTTGATGTATCTTATTAGTACTACATATAGTACTATAGGTTCCTGGTATTGTTGTTTTCTAAAAATGTGCTAGCAATACATAGCTTTGAATTAATAGTTTGCCATTAGAAGATAATCTTTTCAGTGCAAGCTAGATGAGACTGTTTGATCAAAATACTTCTGAATCAATGTCGGTTGGATATTTGTTTGATCCGATCAAAGCATAGTCACAAACAAGTTGGTTTTTCATGAATGGTGACACTAAAAATTTCATGGAGATCAAGCAATCAATAACAGCTACACCGTCAAACTATGAAGATGGTCATGGACAAAGGTCAATGATGAACACACTCAAGAAGAATGTGGTCACACGACTAGCAAGTAAAATTCAATAGTATCGTTTGAAGATAATGTTGTGTATATAGCTCAAGCTCAAACAAGGATATATTGAATCTCGACACACGATCAACAAGACGGTGGCACAATCATTGTTCATCAAATACGACCAAGAATTATTTGGCAGATTATTGAGCAATTTCTATATAAGATCGATATTCGATGTTTTGAAAAGACGAATATTGAAATAAGGGGGAGTATTATACGTGTTGCACTCTTTTTCCCTTCACCGAGTTTTTATCCCACTGGTTTTTCTTGGTAGGGTTTTTAATGAGGCAGCAAGCACCATATTGATTGCGTATAATAAAGTATAATATCCAAGGGGGAGTATTGTAATATAAAATATAGAATGGATATTCACTTTCATATTAGAATCCTTGTATTTCTCTAGAACCTTCTAGAACATTCTATTTCCTAGCCTATAAATATAATGCTTTATTGTAACCCTAATAATAATAACCTCTCTTTAATAAGATTTTTCTCATTCTCTCCCAACTCTTTTTTTCTTTAATCTTCATTATATTATAATAGTACTTTTAATATTGTCAAATTTTTGAGAAACAAAAGTCAATGTTGTAATAATTTTTAGATAAACTTGTAGGTGTAGAGTGTGTGTCTTAATTTCATAAAATCAAATATAGAAGAGAAGTCATGGAAAAGCTATAATATTATGAAGATTTAGTATACTATTGAGAGTTAGTTATCTTCCATATTCAATTAAATCAAGTGATGGTTTTGGGATAATGATGGAATTCGAAAATATTTAAAAAAATATATGAAGAAGGGGAAACACACTTAATGAACGGTATAGATTCATTCTTGACTTAAGTGGTGGATTTACGTATTTAAAATGTAAACGTGGTATGCATTATGGTGAATTACTAACTTATAAACTAACAACTAATATTTACTGTTTAAAAAAAAAACATATGATTGATATTTATTAATTTGAAGAAGATCACCAAAGTTCATTTGGCCATTTCTCAAACATAGGGTTTGATATTAATGAGTTTTTTCCTTGGAAGCTTGGTAAAGGGAAACACTCTTTGTTTTGGCATATGGATTGGTTTTTAAGTTTGGGCAACCTCTTAAACTTCTGTTTTCACTGCAATTTATAGTCAAAACGGCTCAAGATTGCATGTTGATAAGATAACCTATGTAAAGGGGTTGGTCTCTTTTCAATGGGCATGGTCTTCTCAGCCCTGATCAGGTCATCATACAGATTATGTTACTGAACTGGAAAAACTCCTACACTCTGATTTGACCGACATATTTACTTTTCCTCTTTCTCAAGACAATCTCTTCTTTATTATGATAAATCTCTCTATTATCCTGACCGAGTTATGGATCATCTGGAAGAACAAAAACCTTGCTTGCTTCAACAATAGTAAAAAGAAAACCGTAAAAACTTTTTGACGATATTGTGTTCTTCTCCTTCAAATGGATCACTAGTAGAGAACCAAACATTGTAACTTAATTTCGTATGATTGGACTATCAATCCCTCTACTTGTATCCTTACAGTTCGTAATTCCCTTCTTTAGCATCTTGCTACAGAATTGGTAATGACAATTTGATGATCAACGAAAAAAGATACTGATAATGCTAATGTAAAAATATACACATACCTTCAAAGAAAATCAAATATAAGTTATTGGTGTTTGGCTAGTTTTGATGGGTTGAGTAAAAGTAGAAATTTTGATGTAAAGAGGTTCATATTTGGTAATTAAAACTTATTCAAATCAGTACTTAAAAGTATTAAAAATTGAGTAGTGGTTAACTAACAGAAGTATTAAAAATTGGGTTGAGTTTTTTTGAATGGTGTTAATGTCAAACCCGAATGTAGGGCAACCACAATAGCAGAAACTTGGCTATTTTGTAAAACTCATATCGAACAAATCGTAACTCTGATTTTAGCGTGGTTAGAAACATTAAAAAGATATTCGAGTCTATTTTTCAACAAAATTAGTTTGAGAACTTAATTTGAAGTTAGTTCTTCAAAGGCATTGAATCCCACCTTCACACCTCTCCTCTCTCCACAATCGGCTTCACTACAACAAAAATGACCTTTAGCAAGGACATATCAATAAATGTAAAAACTTAAAACTTATCGATAAATGTATTACAATAAATTAAAAAGTAAACATATCACTGACGCCTATAACTTATCAATAAATGTATTACAATAAAACTTATCAAAACAATAATATATTAGAATACATTAAAAAGTAAACATATCAAGAAATGTAAAAACATAAAACTTCAAATAAAAAATCTTTGTAACATAATACTCCTATAACTTCATCTCTTACACAACTATCAAGGACACCGGACGCCGGACACTACCGCATTCAACCTTTTAGTCATGTGTCATTGCTAAACAATTTAAAACACATTCGGCTACCATGCATTGCACGAGCACATTTCTAGTATATATACTATCTATTTGTTTTAATGGAAAAAAAAAGTTTTGAAAAGTCCGACTGCGAGGACAATATCCTTGCAATATGTCTGGTCAAAAAAAGAGTCCAACTTTCTTTTTCTTTTTGGCTTTGACTCAAATACAAATTACAAAAATAAAATAAAAACTCTATTACGCAGACATTGTCCTTGTTATATGTATGGTCAAACTAAAAAATCAACCGGGTCCATTTTTTTTTTTGTCTTTTAATATCCTATAAGGACAAAATGTCCTCTCTATAAGTTTCGTCACTTTAAACTCTTTTTCTTGTAGTGCTTTCCTTTTCTTCTTGCATAGCGGATCACCCCGTACTCGGAGTGACCTCTTCCTTCTTATTTGGACACATACGATAAGAGTGGTCACCGTTTTCCAACCCATACCAAGTATCCGTAATTGTTGAGTGAGTCTGACTTCACAAGACGAGAATATCATAACTATAAGGCCGGTCCCTAAGGGACTCGTCATGCTCGTCCAAACACACCATCTTACACGACACCATAGGCACAATCCCATTCTTGTTTGCTCGTCGTCTTCCCTTGTCCAAATAATGAAACCAAACGACGAGAATACGTGGCCAAACGTGCGTATAAAAACGACAGCATTAGCGGTATGTGTGTGTGTTTTAATTATTTTTTTATTGGGGATGAGATGATGAAGGGGGTATGATAGGGAGGGGGTAGTTCTTGGGTGTGTCTTGGAGAGAGAAAGCTGACGTGGCAGTCAAGACGAGAGGATGACGGCGTCATAATAGGGAGAGGCCTAAATAGCACTCTAGCATGCGCTAGATAATCATGTTTGTTTTGTTTTTCTTGACAATATTTTTATTACATTTTGGATGAGTCATCGATGAACATATAACTAAATTGTCAATTTTACACGCTAGGATTTCCAAATAATTGGCACATGTTAGAGCTAGAGATCGAATCTTGTTTCTGACCAACTAGTGCCTCTTTGGGAAAGTAATATTTATCTCGACTAAACGAGGAGATGACATGTATGAACCTTCAAAGGTAAACTAATGTTTATATTAAATTCTTTGTACACAATCAAGCTCAAGTTAGAGTTACATTTGTCATGACAGACTATAACTTTATTAATTATTGACTACCACAATGTAGTTCATGACCAATGAAATCACCAAAAGGAATTTGACTTCATTTGTGTGTAGATCTTTATTTATTTATTTAAGTATTATTATTATTAATTATTATCATTATTTGTTATTGTTTGTTATTAGAATAATAATAATATATTGTGTAATCATTAAGAACTTTGGGTTTGGCTAGAGGTGTTAAAATAACATGTCACATACTAAGATCGTCTCCCATGCCAAGATGTTCACCGGCAAGGAGGGCCTTTTGCATTGGGTTTTGGTGCGCTCCCGTGGACCGCCGAATCTAAAGCTAGGATGAAAGGTCCGGTTTGAAGATCTTTAAGATGGGAGAGCGACATTGAAGGTGTTTTCATTTCTTTTCCTTTTTTGTTTTGTTTTTGTTTTTGTTTTCTAGTGTTAAAAAGTGAAATAAAATGTGTTTTTAGTTAGAAAAGTAAGGTAAATTAAAAACTAAAGTATCTGAATGCTTGGAAATAAAATTGTCGATATTCAATTTTATGTTGACGTGATTATAAGTCAAAATGTATAAATCTATACTCCTTTATGATACATTTAACTCAATATACTTCAAAAGATTATTAATTAATATTATATTCATTATTTAATCCATCACAATCACTCATTTTTCAAACACTCTATAACTTTTAACCTCAATCACTCATCTTTCCAACACCCGTTACTTTAATCGCAACTATTAATTTCATCTAACTATTAAAATCTCAACCCTATAAATCAATTTACACAAACATTAAAAAAATTAACCCTTCACTTAAAATGTTTCACAAAGCGAAACAAGTCAAGACTACCACCAATCATTGTCGACCACGAAGTATTCGATCTCGTTATATTGCGCGCATTCAAATATGGATTTATTGCCTAAAAACACAAGCTAGTTTTCCAGATGACCCTTATATGAAAACATACTTTTTATTGGTCTTTTGAAACAAGTTATTCTTATTTTGTCTCTTTTGTGACAATCTGTTAATAAAGCTCCATTTAGTTGCTAGCAGTGTGCTGCCGTGGCTGACATATGCTGACATGAAAATTACACTAAAATTTTTTGTCCCTTATATGAAAACCTACTTTTCATTCTATCCCTTTTGTATCAACCTTTTAATTTATTTATTTTTATTTTTTATATCTTATTTAGCCATCATTTTTTTAAAAAAATTGTTCTTTTTAACCATCATATAACCCGCAATCGAGAAAAAACAACGAAATCTTATCGACTAAAATACAACGTGACATATTTTAGCTTGCGAGGGTGATTACAATTATACTTTAAAACATGTGTCCCTTTCTAAACATCGTGTAACCCCAAATCATCCTCACAAGCTAAAATATGTCACGTTATATCTTGATCGACAAGATTTTGATTTTAGTTTACACAATGGGTTAAAAAGGGACATATGTTTTAAAGTATAAATGGTCAAATCACTCCCACAAGCTAAAAAAAAGAATATTGCAAAGTATAATCATTCACTTGTAGAATAGTATCCATGCAATGTGTGATGATTGATGATTTAAAAAAAATATTTAAATTATGTTGTAAATCAAATTTAAAAAATAAAATTCATAAACTTCAATTAATATATGCAGTTAAGGGTGACGGTGGTCGGCAACCAGCTTCGCCATCTGCCGACTTTAGATTATCTAATACACGAGCATATTTAACTTGTGCTTTTTTATATGTTAGTGAAATATTTAGAGATGAAAATAATTGTATAATATTTAGAGATCGAAAATAATTGATCAAAAATATTTTTATTTGTTGGTTTAAGTATTGTAAATCCTTATTTTTTAAAAATTCAAAATTTAAATCTCTAACTTAATATAGATATTATGTAATGTAATATAGATGTACGATATTATATTATATGATATCAATATAAATATACGATATTATAAAATATTAATATATCATTAGTTATATTTAATAATTATCCTGCACGGTTCAAATGATTTTAAGTATAACGAATGATTGATGATATTTTGGTTGAAATGACAATAAATGACTGTTATATAATTTGATGGTGAGTTTAATATGTCGGTGACATGTGTCCCTAACCCACGACTCCCTTTTATAACTCAACATACTATATGAATTATATATAAGAGTTCCATTCCATCACAACCATAACAAAAACACTATAAAAACTCATATATTTTTAACTCCGACGTATAGTACCATTTTATAAACCACCGTACAACCACCACCCAAATCCGTAGTATCTCCACCAACGATGTCGGTTCTTGTACCGCCTCCGCTGCATTTCCTTCTTTCTCCGTTTGCAGCTTTCCTCTTAATTGTGACACTCGTTTGTAACTACTTCATATGGCGTCGCCGTGGCCTAACGAAAAATGCACGACTACCACCGGGCTCGATGGGTTGGCCTTACATTGGTGAAACACTTAGCCACTACTCACAAAATCCCAACACTTTCTTCTCAATACGTCAAAGAAGGTCATTATGTATATGTTTTGTTAATATATAATTTATATAAAGAACGTTCAAAAATATATATATTTTTTGGTATAACTAAAAGAGATTTTTATATAATGATGTATTGATGTGTCATCAATACGTGTAAAAAGGAATTGTATGACATATAATTTTTTTTTGTGACACCTCATTTATATAAAAGATCCTTCGATATTTGTTTTAATTAATTTAATTAAATGCTATTAACTTTTGACAATTAATATTAAGATTTCATATGCTGTTTAAACGTGAAACCTTTTTTATGATCATTTCTATAAGATTTTAACAAAAGTTATTATCTATCAAAAAAAATTAATTGCTACTGTTTTATTGTTATTTCTTTTTGAAAAATAATAAAAACAAAACCTGTTTGGAAATTTGAGGGGAAAAGAAAAAACATTATACCACCTTTAATTTAAATTGATGAAACTTCACAACTCATGTAATTAAATGAATTTTACTCCGATCCTTCGTTTTAAAGTAACTACATTATTATCCCGTATAATACGCGAGGTATTACGCGATGAACATAGATAACTAATTACATTTTAATGTTAGACATTTTAAAAAAATACATTTATTTTTGTTTTTAAAAAGTAATAAAATGACAGTTTATTTTTTTTTAATAGTTATTTAATGCTTCATTTAGTTTTGTAAATAGTAACTAAAAATATACCTGTGTAATGAATGACGAATGTGTTTTGAATTGTTTAGCAAGTACACACAGATATAACCTTAAATGCTATAAAGTTCATTTTTTATTTGAATTTTTTTCCCCACATTTATTGTTATGTTGATTTTTTAAATTCTAGTAATATATTAAAATCTCGTTTTAATTAATTTTATTTTGATTAATTAATTTTGCCTTAAATTTGATTAGAGTTTTAAAATAATAAAATTTGTGAACTTACAAAATCAAATTATAAAATACCACTCAAATTCTTTATAATATATTATAAATAACTTTGATTATGGTTAATGTGGTAAATTTAAACAATACTTACTACAATTTTTAGTAGTGAAGAATTTTGAGATAATTAAAAAGAAAGGTAGTTTGTAACGGAGCTAGCTAGGGACTATAAGTTATTAATTACTCGTCGTACTTGTTAGTCATTGTCTATTTTGTCACTATGAAATTAATAATACTAACTTATTTCAAACCATTAAATTAAACTTCTTCATAAAGTACTAAATATTCATTTGTTGATTTGATATATATGTAGGTATGGAAATATATTCAAGAGTCACATATTGGGTTGCCCATGTGTTATGATATCAAGCCCTGAGATAGCCAAAATTATTTTGGTGACTCAATCTCATCTCTTCAAACCCACATACCCTATTAGCAAAGAGATGTTGATTGGCCCTCAAGCCATTTTCTTTCACCAAGGTTCATATCATTCTCACCTCAAGAAATTGATCCAATCTTCATTTCTTCCTTCTGCCATTAAAGGCTCGGTTCACAAAATCGAAAACATCGTCCTTGATCTTCTTCCCACTTGGGAGAAAACCAAAACCATCAACACCTTGCATGAAATGAAAAGGGTACGTACGATAATGTCTTCGTCAAGTTAACTACATTGGATTGTAATGTGCTATATATATTGTATTGTGTGAATTTATAGATTTGGCGATACATGTTTCGCATTATTTTACAGTATTCATATGAAGTGGCGATGTTATCGATATTTGGGAACAAGTTAGAGGTGAAAGATGTGGAAGGATTCAAGCATTTGTATCATTGTATTGAGAAAGGTTACAATTCAATGCCATTGGATCTTCCTGGAACTCCATTCAGGAAAGCAATGAAGGTGAGGACATGACTATCTATTTCTTTCAAAGATAGCAAATATGGCCATTATTTTCACAACTAAAGTAATCATTTTTCTTTAATATTTTGATATCACTTTATTTTAGTCTTCATGTACACTTGTTGCATGAAGTACCCCTCTACTAATAATACACTACTAGCAATAAATATAAATAACACAATTACAATAATAGACTAATAGTAGTAGTAATGATAATAACAACAACATCAACAACTTTACTATAAATATATATATGTGTATATATATATATACACACCTATATAAACACGCATTTTTATTTTATTTTTAGAATTTTTTCATATCCATCATCATCTTGTTAACATTGTATGTAAAAGGACGTGTAATGAGGAAATTGTACAATTTTGAAACTTGAAAAGACAAGAAAATCAAGTTTATAAATCAAAGTGAAAACCAATGGTCCATACCTTTACAATATTTCTTTTTACATATATGCATATATATACATATACATATACATACTAACGCACATTTATATATGTGTAATAATTGTGTATCAACATAATTAATCTGTGTTACCATTGGAGGTGTGGAGGTGTGTCGGTATGAATTTAGGACTGTAAATCAGTTCGGGTTGAAAATCTTCAAAGGTAACCCAACTCATAAAAAATTTCACTTTAAAATTCTTAACCCTAAACCCACAATCTGCTAATCCCGTCCCGAACCGTGTGACCTGATTAATATATGGGTTGAATGGTTAATAGGTCAAGTTTTGGGTCAAGTGGGTTTAATATTATAGTTTTCGAAACAAAGTTACCAATAACAAACCTACTTATAAAATGACAAATTAGATCAAGATTAATAATAATATTAAAGAAAGTAACTAATAATAAACTTATGTAATTTTCCTTATAATATTATTTAGAAAACTATCAACTCATTTTATTTATTACTAAAAAACAGTAAATATTATAGTAACGATCTGTATGTTTGTAAAATATTAGAAAGAAGAAATTATATATATTATTATTGATGCGATCAAAGAAATTAAAGAGATACTTTAAGGATACAATATAATGTATGTAGATATTTTATAAAAAAAATTAATTTAAAAAGATATCGGGTTGGCGGGTAGACCCGAAGACTTAAAATCCCAACCCGAACCCGACAAAAAAAAAATCAGGTAGGTGGATTGATGAGTTGGCGGGTTGACATGTCGAAAATACAGAACCCTAACCCGGTTTTTTTCAGGTTGTTTTAGGTCGGGTTTTGGGTTGAGTATTGACAACCCTAGGTATGATGGGGGGGTTTAATTTTATGGTGCATCTCACATTTATGGAAAATGTTATTTTAAATTAAATTTAGGTTCACAACGACAAATTTAGGTCTGTTAGCGACGTCTACAACCATCTTAATAATGTCCTTAATGAGACCATTTGATTATATACAATCAAATCATGTGTGTCTTAGTTATACAAGGGCAATGCAATTAAGTTTTCTGGTCTCAAATAAATTACAAGTATGATGAACTGATAATTAGCTTACTTTAGCATACCTTAATGTTTCTTTTGTATTTCATGTACATTAATTAGTTACTCGGCAACAATTCCGGCCATTTTGATTATCGAGTTTATTGGGGAAGTTTTCTACATTAACAACATGAAATTACAGGCAAGAAATCTTCTAAATGAGAGGTTGAGGAAGATGATAAAGAAGAGAAGGGAGAGTGGGGAGCATGGGGGAGGACTGCTTGGGCTATTATTGGGACTAAATGAAAAAGATCAATTGAGTGATGCAGAGATAGCAGATAATATAATTGGAGTCATATTTGCAGCCCATGATACAACTGCAAGTGTTCTAACATGGCTCCTCAAGTACTTGCATGATCATCCACATATCCTAGCCGGTGTCAAGGTATATATATATATGTAAATCTTTTCTTGCTTAAAAAAGTTAAGCATAAACCCGAACATTTCCAAATAATCCGTACTATAGTGCATAAGATGTAACTATAAGCCGACATAACATCCACTGAAACGTTGGTACGTACGTATAGTACCAGATGAATAAATACACCGGCTTGTTAATTTGTCATATTTCAATTTATTTGGAAATGTTACCAAAGAAGAACAACATCTCCCAAACTAAAACGACAACTTGTGTCGTTTTGTACCTAAAATCGACGGCTTGGATATTGTTGTAAATGGTAATTGGGTTAACATGAAGGAGCTTAATTATTGTTTAAATATGTTAACAATTAAATATGTTGGGTATATACAGAAATAACGAATAGATGTTGGATAAAATTCAATCTCTAAAGACGTGAAACACTATCAGATTGAATCAATTTGGTGGTTCACCTCAAAATACTCAATCGGATACAATAAGAGATTAAAGAATGTTTTGTATGTGTATATGAGATTATCTGAACCAGAAGAAAACGAAATTTAAAGGGTTTTCCACATTGGCAAAATTGGACCCCGCTAGGGGCTGCCGCCCCTTGGACCCCGCTCCTAGGGGCGCTGCCCCCGTCCCTTAGGGGATTCGCCCCTAATATCATAACAGATACATATAAGTGTGCACTCCGCACCACCAAACTTATATGACTTCTTATTATGACTTAATTGGCCAAATTAATCCAATTACACTAAAATATCCAACAGTAATTCTCGACCCAACTGGAAATAAATGAGCTCCACAGCCTCCACTAGCAGTTCCAAAT
>JAOXNX010000032.1:13989905-14000374 GCA_028566075.1 Solidago caesia
TTTCCATTCTCACCTTTCCATCCATTTTAAAGAGAATAGAAAAGGTGGAAAGAGAATGGACTTTTGATTCTCTATTTTCATTCTTTATATCAACCAAAGTTTCTCATTCCATTTCTCTCCTTTCCATTCACTCCTACCAAACACCCCCTTAAACCCTCACAACCAAACACCAGAAAAAAGGTCATACCCTCCAATTCTTTTAAAACAAAAAAGAGGGGTTTTTTTTTTTTGGAAACCCTAATACATAATATATTCAAGATTCTTCAATTCAATGGCGAAAAGAGAATTATCAAGTACATTAAAGAACTTAAAGGTATAAGATATACCCACAATTTTATTTTATTTTACTTGTACATAAAATTTGTTAAATATGTATGTATATATGATAGTTTATGCAAAGGGGAGCTGCTAACAAAGAGGAAAAAAACAATAAGAAACAAGTTGAAGAAGATGTCTTATTACCTGATGGAAATTTCCCATCTTTTGTTATTTCCAAAAAATGGTACTTTTTTTTTACTTATTTATTTTACTTTTATATCCGGGATTGGGTATCGTTGTTGTTTTTACTTTTTATTTTTTATTTTTATATATGCTTTAATTGTTTATTTATGCTACAAAAGTAATACCCACTTTGAATTTTGGGATATAAGATAGTCATCTTTTAACTAACCACCACCAAGGTGATGGTCGTGATGTACTCAAAAGAGGTCTTAGGTTCGAACCTCACTAGGTAAATATCTTGTGGGGTGGCCAGGGAAAAGGTTCGGAAATGTTTAGGGGTTACCCCGGTTAGGCTGTGTACATTTGAGTTAGTAACTCCCCCTTCCCGGGCAACCTGAATGGGGAAAACCCTCCTCTGTTTACCGGTTTATAGTATCTGTTAACTCCAAAGTTGATGCCAAGTTTTGAACTTTTTGTAAATTGGAAAAAGAGAAAACTAGGACATTAGCTGCTTTGAATTCTTAAAATAAGGAAGTGACCCTTTTTTTTGTCAACCGTATTGTAATAGGTTTAATAAGTGTAAAGAATTTGGGGGATAGGTGTATGTTTCAGTGTGTGCGCTTATAATGAATGTCTGATTTCTGTTACTTTGTATGAAGTGAAACTGTAAAAGTTCGGCTTTGACTTACAAAATGACCAAAATTGTTGATAATATCATCACTTCATTTGTTGGGAACATTGTCTTGCTGTTTGCGAATAGATAATATGTAAATTATGTTTAATATCCGGAGTGGAAGTATATAATAGACTTAGGTTTAAAAACATTGGAGCAGTGATATTGGTTTTTCACGTGACTGGGAATGTTAGTGCACAAGTTTTGTATGATATGCAAAGTTCTGTTTCACATAGGCATATTTTAAGCAATAAGCTACAACAGTTTGTCAAACATGGGTTTATTTCACTGGCAAATAATGTTTTTTTTTTTTTGGAGAGTAGAAGTTAGTCTGTTTTAATTATAGGGATTATCGTTAGGAAATTGACGTATAGGATATGATTTGCTTTCATCATAAAACGGGCATTAGATGTTTATGTTTACATTAGCTTACGTTAGATATGTTGTTCTTACGTGTAATTTAAAGTTTCTTTTAGTTTAATTGCATTGCAATATAAATGACTGTATAATGTATTCAAACTTTTCAGTAGTTAATAGTGGACTAAGTTGAACGGTGGTCATTGGCTGTCAAGCAGAGTGCAATCTTGTGCTGAGCTTAAACCTTACTTAGTCATGACTCGATTCATAAATAACCTTCCATACAAAAAAAGCTCAAACTATGAGTTAACACACTCTTTCACTCTCTCTCACCTAATCTTTTGCTTCCAACCTCTTGCATCTATCTTCACAAGTTTTCTGTTACTCTGTTAGCTCTTTTAGATCTTTATAGTCTTATTAGGATCAATATATATCCTCCTGACTAAAAAAGCATGAGTATGTCATGCTCTTAGTTTGTTTGCCTCTAGATGTCAGTGATCCAACTTCTTATGAGTTATGATTACAATTGTAATTACTGGTACACATGACCTTACAGTTTAACATGAAGAAGATGCTGACTCCCCCCTTAGCTAAGCAAACAGTTGTTTCATTTAAGGGTTCTGGATCTAAAGTTTATAATGTTTCTAGTTTATCTTTATCATCTCCGTTCTTTGGCAATTAGATTTTCAATGTGTTGATTAGAGCAAGTGGCTAGCCTAAGGTCAGAATATAATGGGGTATGGGGAAGAACAGGGGAGAATCATGTAGTAATTGACGAGAATTGATTGGGTTAATGAGAGATTAAGGGGTTCCTCTATTTTAGTCAAATAAGGGCCTTACAAGTTTTTAGGTAATTATTATATTAGGTGCATTTGCCAGGAAGTACTCCGGACAAAGGGTGTATCCCTACGTATAGCTGTTGAGTTTTGTTAACTTCAGCAGGCAGTGGGTATTGCAGTGACATCGACTTCTTCCTGTTTTTGCTATTTTGATCCCGTATCTTGTCCATTTGATTATGTGATCACAACAGCTTTTTACCTGCATTTACATCAAAACTCAACAAGAATGGGTAAAGTCTGCTTAATAGTGTAATGTTTGTGCACAGTAAACGGTGTGATTAATGTTATAAATAGTATTATTATATAGTCCATCATTAATGTAAGTATAATTCTAAATATGTATCTGCGTAATTTAGACCTCCATTATTAATACCTGTAAGACCAAAGATTACATCACTTTGCTCCTTCCACTGCCAAAAAGAAGGCATCAACATGAACTAAATCACTCTCTGCCCTTGCTTAATTGTTTCTTTTATTGAGTCTCTACTCTTGTCTTGGTTCTTAAGAATCATTATCAGATATTCATTTCATTATATTTCAATTTGTTCACTGCAGTCTCTTGTATGACAAACCATATTCTAGTTATATAAAGTTACCAGGCCTTGCTAAATGACTGCATATATTTAACGTTTCTTTGTCACAACTATGCTTCTATATCTACAGTATCATTAACGGCTTGTTTCTACATGCAGTATGGTCATTATGGAAGGGGATCCTAGTCCAGGGGCCATTAAAGGCCGAATGTCATTCCAAAGTTTTAATCCTAAAATTGATGTAAGTTTAATAGCCTGGTGTTGAGTATTATTTTCTTGGTTATATAAGTTATGCTATTCTGCTTCATGTTATGTTTCATTTTTGTTAGAAATTAAATGAAGATGCTTCAAATCCAAGACAAGCAGAAGATGATGCTACTTGCTCTGGGGATCAAGGAGGAAAACCGTCTAATAGGTTGGTTATCTTTGAATGTACCTTAAAGAACTTCTGCTTCCTTTATCTCATGTGACACATCTTAATGTCATTACATTTGTTTTACAGAGAAAATGATGAACCAGGAAGCTTGAATGGCCATAAAGCTAATGGAGACCTCAAAAGGAAACAAGTGGAAGTTATGACAGAGGAACAAAATCCCCATAAGTCGTCAAATAATAGTGAAGGCAACCAGAGCTCTTCATCAAATAACAGTAGAACGCAATCTCATAAGCCACCTAAGCTAGGAAAGCTGGATTTCAATGTACTAAGATCTCCGAAGAGTCAAAGCAAAAGGGGCTGATATCTTTCAGGTTATACAATTAAGAGTATGCTTTTATTGTTATATTTTTGGCTTTAGACTAGTCGTTTAGTTGCAATGTAACTTTTTAACAAGCTTCTCATGTTTATTGTATAAGTTTCTGTGTTTGGTTGAACTGTTATGCAGCTACCCATTATTTGACTAGTTTAATTTAATTTAATTATGATGAACAAACAATCCTTTGCTTCTTTAATTATTGTGGTGTTATGACTGTTATCATCTTTCAATACCAAATGTTCAAGACCCTTTCTTTCTTTGTTTTGAACGTATGTTAGAGTTGCGAATGAAATAAAAGCTTTGTTGGCCGTCCAAAAAAAAGAATGTTAGTTGCAGGATAATATTTATGTGGATGACCTACTTGTCAAGAAAATGGATTTGTTGAATGGTATTTATTGTTACTATCACAAGATAAAAGTAGTTTATGAAACTGAATGATTAGCTAGGAAGTTTATTTGGTGAAGATATCAATGGCTCTAAGAAATTATAGAAGGGGGTGTTTGGTTTGAGATATGGGGTTGATAGTGTTTTTGTATTCCTGGTATAAGAGTTTGGGTTTGAGCCTTTGAGGCAGTGGGGTTAACATTGATACCATGAAATTTAGAATCCTTGATACCCCCACCTTGAGGGTTTGATTGAAAAACTCATACCCATTCCGATTCACTGCTTCCAAGCTTATACTCATAGTGATTCCTGACATGCAAAATCCACATAAGGTTTGAGAGAAGACCGCAGATTTCAAGCTGAGGGCTGATGGTTTCAGGAGATGATTTTCTCGACATACAAAGTTAGAGAGGCAGTATTCGAGTTCATCGTTGAATATTTAGTGTCTTTATATCGAGACCCTGAGTGTATACTTGTTTGATTAATGAGTACTACATTTCTGTCAAATTTTACTCACCTCACCTATGGAAAACAACTTTTCAGAAGGAAATCTGCCATGACTAAGTTGAGCTTAAATTGACTACTCCAGCCATAAGACTGGCTTTTCAGTGAAATAGTTTACTAGGTGCCGAAAAGGGCTATTTCGCTTTCGAGTGTGTCAATCAGTTTGAATGATTAAAGGCCCACTCTTGCCTTTTACTCAAAAGACATATACCGATTCATTATTGCCAGAGTCTCAGTGTACACTTCGAATCCTATAGGCAGGTCAAAATTTTAGTGCTGTGACATAATGTTGTTTGTAGAATTGACATATAGAGTTTATATATATATTATCGCAATTGGGTCATCTTGATCGTTTTCATATGTTTTATTATACTCCTAAATGGAAACTTACCAGGATATTAAATGAGAGATACAGTGCAAATAGACCAGGTTCAGTGAATTATTAAAAGATAGTTGGTGGAAAATTGCATCATTATGTTAATGCTACACAGAAATACAATTATATCTGCTGAAAATGACATGCATTATGTTAATCCCACAGACAAACACATAATTAACTGTAAAATAGCGTTAATGTAAAGTGAATTAAAAGATTGACCTGATTTTATTTACTGCTGTCTTTGCTTGAAAATATTGTATGTGGTTTTACTTGTGTTTTAGTTCTTTGAAGGATCATGTTCTTGCTCTGAACGGTCAAAGTCAAATGTTAGAGGTAAGCAATGTTTTCACTTTCTGAAAATTTCATATTTTATGTTCTAATAATCTTTATAAACCATTAGAATATCGTGTTTAAGCTTATAAACCGCCAAGGTAGTTTTCTTAATGTACACAGAGACAGATGCACCGTACTATTTTTTTCACATTATACACTTCAAACTTTCAAGTCTTGTTCTAGTATGGTCATCGGTTTTTTTGGAATTACCACGTACCATATATATTGGAACAACATTTGAAAGTTTGATGTGTATCACATGGAACAAAAAAGTACATGGAGCATCTGCACCATATAGGAATAACATTTGAAAGTTTGATATGTATCGTGTGGAATTATGAAAGTGTATTGTGTATACTAACAACATTTGAATGTTTGATTTGTATCACATAGTACATGGAGCATCTGTGTACATTCTGGAAAACTACGGCCTCGTTTGTTTTTTAAGAAAACCTCTGAAAAACCTCTTACTTCTTACCGAATTAGATGTTTTCAGATTTGCTAGCGTTTGTTTTTCTTTCAGATCCAGACACAAAGTTATCTGAAATCATCATATTCGGTCAGATGTATACACTTCTCTTTTTAACATCTAAGAACTTTTATCAACATACGAAGTGATCATCACCGTTTCTTGCGCCGTCAAGTGTGCTTCGCAGCTCACCACCCACCATCACCCCTCCGGCATTCATCACGTGTCCTCCGCTACCCACCACCATCCACTCCGTCGGTGGTATATAACTTACATCAGACCTAGAGCTTAAAAAAAGATCTAACAACCTCATGCCTTGCTTACTTTTCCCTTTATTTTTCATCCAAAAATAATCCATGGAAGATGAGAAAGATGAGGGCTCAATCTTGGAAACTCTAGAAAGAAAGAAAAAAGAAAAAAAGAAGTATATAGAGATAAAGGGATGGGGTTTCATGTGGACTGTGGAGTGGACCTCCTTTTGTATCAAATCAAACTTTATATAAAAAACAATTGTATTTTGTTTTTACTAGTATAAAACAAGTGTCATATTAGTGTAAATGATTAATATGAGAAAACATAAAAGTATAAAATTGTAAAATTGAAAACTATAAGCATTCAGACGTTTAAAAAAACAAACAGTTATACTGACTCAGATTTCAGACATTTGAACCAGCTCTTAACATTCAGAAGCGGTATTCAGATTCAGACGTAAACCTCTTAAGAAAAACAAACAGATTCAGACGTAAACCTCTTAAGAAAAACAAACGGGGCCTAAGTTGATATTTTGTAGCTTAATTAAACCTAGTTTATAATTAATGTGTGCCACTATTTTACTTTAGGATCATGACATGGGTGGTTCTTGAGGTTTCAAGTTATCTGGGAAAATTAGGAATCGATTTCAGTAGGAAACAGTTAAAAAGTTCACACTAGAATTGCAAAAAAAAAATAGACATGAAGAATATTAAAAATGCATCTAGGGTTTTACATCTTTTATGCAGGTTTCCATATAGAACATGCATAAATAACTCTCCCTTTCCATCCTTGTAACATCCATTTACCATTTTCATCCACAATAAAATCTTTATGGTAGTGCAACTTAACCTTACTCTTCACTTCTTCCAATTTATCCCGATACATTGGAACCTGTCGAAACCCGGCCCGAATTGTTCTTGATTGCCACTGCTTATAGGTCTCCGGCCTCTCGACTCTAGTAGTCCCTTCACATGCTACCACGTTCATCACTTCCCTTCCGAACACCTCTTGCTCGTACATAAGTCTATGTTGACATTCTCGATCTGCTGTGTTATCAAGCATGTCAAATAAAGTTGAGTAATGGAATAGGGCCTCTCTGAACCGGTTCAGCAAAAATGGTGCATTGTGCGTTCCATTCAGAACCCCGAGAACAAACATGTCTGGGTTGATCTCTCTAATTAACTTCAAGACTGTGTCTCTCGGGCTGCTCTCTATAACCGTCTCGTCCAGAATATTCTGGAGCCTGTTGATTGAGTTAACCACAGTCACCTCATTTCTTTCGAGTTTCAGATCGTCAATTGTTATCTCTTCCCATTTCTTTGCTATGCTGTTATACTTGAAAGGCACATTAAACCTTTTGCAGTATTTTGCCAGTCGCCTACCGGTTTCCTCAACCCGCTCTGCTGGACGAAACCCTGGCTGGGGAAGATCAATGCCTGTAATTTGAAGCATTGGCGGACCGCCGGGTCTCATGGACAACTTCTTGATAAAGCATGGCCATTGGAACCCATATAAGATACCAAAATCTATGATGTGAAGTTTATCTTTTCCTTGTGAGAGTTTCTGAATTGATCCGTTTGCTAAAATATTTGTCATTCGGTGAAACGGGCATGCCATCATGTAAGAATGGTGGGCTCTTAAGATCTGAGCAGCTGGATACTGTTTCAGATTAAATTCCCGGTAAATCTCCGGGCCAGTTCCTGACAAACGGGCTTCTATCGCTTTTACGAAATAGTATGCCAATCTTTCAGTAGAATCTCCATGTGGAGTGCAATGCTGCTTGATTTTCGTCAATACTTCACACGCCGAACCATGATTGGCATTTGTGATTGCTTGAGCACATTGACTTAGCAAATCTCTTAAATCAACCACAATTTCTTGAATACTCGTGTTTTTCTTCCCTCGTGGTCTTCCTCTTTTCGATTCAGTCGTCTTTTTGGCTAACCTCTGTGGTTCGTGATCGTATAGTAACAGATCTTCGTCATATGGTTGGGGCTGATCAAATTCTTCATTCAAAATGGTTGCCATTTTCATTTCTCGCCATTCGTCTTGATCATCTGGGCTTCTCTTTCTACTATAGTTCAAGTTACTCCCCTGGAGACTATCAGTTACGTTTTCTCCGGGGGAATAACTACAGTTTTCGAACCAAGAAGCCTTAGAAAAAGTACTGCTGGTGTCTCCACTGCTCTTAGTTCCAGTAGAACTATCCGTAATATCGGCCGGCTGCTTGTTGACAAGAACATCGTACAGTGCCTTTTCAGCCGCTTCGACTTGTAACGCCATACACTCACTGTACATACACGGCTTTAGCTGCAAGTCATCTTCTTCCATTAGCATTTGGTTCAAATACTTAAGAACAGAATCGTAGTTATCCTGAATATCGGACCCGTTTCCATCAACAACCGTAGATGGAGATGGATCCTGATCAAACTCTGGTATCGGGTCATAAGTCAGGCGAGTTGCTTGGGTTGTCTGATCAAAAGGGTATTCGGCTGTGTGGTGGTTATAGCTGTTGAGGTAGTTATTCATAGCTGTTACATATAGTGTGTCCATAACAGAAAAAAATAAAAAGAGAAATATGGAAGTTTAATAATGTTTTTGAAGTGTGAAAGAAAGCATATGGGTGGGGGTTGATATAGAGAGTTGATATGTACAAGTTTTGGTGCATGAATTACAAGTGTTGTATGATTGGTGTGTGACCAGATTGTGCAATAATTGTGTATAAAATATAGAAAAATGGAAGGTTCATAGAAGTTATGAGAGATACCTTAGCCACCTTGTATGTTAACCGGTAACCGGATGGTCCGGTGAGGTGCAACATAGTTCTAGTGAAGGAAGATTCAAAGGAAGTAGACTTGAGCCAAGTTGGAATAGTCAAATGATTTTGTCGACACCAAGAAAATCATATCCATTTGTTTCAGGGTGCTACTATTTTCTAACTTTTTTTTTTCTTAAATACATCCTAAATGTACAGTTAATAATACATACTGTACAACTGTTCATTGCACAGAAAAAAGTGTATATAGGAAAAACAAGGGTAGAAATAGATACCCACTTGTGTTATCGTTTTTATTGTCTTTTTAGTTCAAAAACTAAATATGCTTCAAAAGTAGCTCTAAGAGTGTGCCTAGCTAAAGAAACAAGGCACATAAAAGATGGCAAACAATTTTTTAGGATTATAGAAAAAAAAATCAAAATATAAACCTTTTAAATCCTTTGAGATTTAGTATCTTTCTTTTGTAAAAAGGCCAAAAATGGGTTTTAAATCTTTTTGACAATTCAATATAATTCATAATTTAAGTAAAATTAGAAGAAAAAAATGAAACGGAAAAAGTTAGAATTAGATACGTTCTTAGAGCAAAGGGTATGGTTCTATGTGGGGTTTGTTGTGGTTAACCTGACGTCCTGTCGTCCTACATCCGCTTCGACTTGTTCATCGTTGACTAGTTCGGCATCCTCAATTGTCCCAACTTCATTCGAGTTCAAGCAAAAAGATTTAATTTATGTAGGTCTAGATTTGTTTCAGGTAGCGATGAATAATAATAGGAATAACACTTGTGTGTCTATGTTGTGATGTAAAAATAATATGACGCTAAGGTCCCAAATCACACATACCACACCTAGTGATCTTAGGTTTACGACAAATTTCTTACACTACCAACATTATTTTCAAATAATCTTAAATACGTCTGTATCAGAGATGAATCAATGGACTTACACCCCAAGAGGCAAAAGTCTCTACCAAATGAGCTAACCTCATGTTGGCTTAGGTTTATGTTTTAAACTAGATTAAACCCAGACGTTGTATGATTTAAAAAATTGGTATAGTATAGGCATTTAAAGTATACATAATAAAAATGATATGCAAATTATATGATTGATAAAAATAAATGCTAAATTTATGACCATTTATTATATAGAAAATCTTAAAACATTTCAAATTTGAATTTGACATCATCACTTTCATAATCACTAAATACTATTTTAAATTTAAACTTGGATATTTACTA
This sequence comes from Solidago caesia, assembly GCA_028566075.1. NCBI lineage: Eukaryota > Viridiplantae > Streptophyta > Magnoliopsida > Asterales > Asteraceae > Solidago > Solidago caesia. The sequence continues at coordinate 13,999,832 of JAOXNX010000032.1, forward strand.
ATTTCCATAAGGCCTATGCCAACGGCACGTCTTCACAACATCGTAAGCTATTCTTGGCATGACGCCGTTGGCACAGGGGTATTCTTGGTCGCGTCATGGTGAAGCACGTCGTGGTGAAGACGCATTAAGACGAGGAGAGAGAAGGAATAGGAAGGGAAGAAGAGGTTGACCAACCAATAAAAAAAATGAATGGTTTTTTTTTAAGCGATAATAAATTAGCTAAGGGAGAAAAAGGTATTATTGGTAGTGGGGTGTTCTTAGACCATCCTTAACCTTTCACACATTCACTCACACTTTTTCCTGTCACGTCAACTTCACCTTCTCACTCCCAGTTCACCTTCTCTCAAACGTAAACATCTCTATGTCAATAATGATCAATGTAAAAATCACTTGAAGTACTAAACATAAGAACTTGGAAACTTTAAATGAAATACTTTAATACAAATATGTAAAGTAAAGTAAAAATAGAAATAGCAATAAGTATTTTTCAAACGTATTTTCTTTATTGATGAATAAACAAAATACAAGGTTGTTGCGGAAACA
>JAOXNX010000032.1:14047105-14070003 GCA_028566075.1 Solidago caesia
AAATGTAACTTTTCCGAATATAAATAGTATCCGTATAATATATGCAGTATGTATCCGTAATTTCTAATTTCTTTGGAATAAAATATATTTATTTTGAATATTAAATCACTTGTAAAGTATATTAATTTGACTATGTACTATTAAAAAAGAATTACGAAAATGTATTAATCAAAAACAAAGAATACTTGAATAGTATTCGTCAAAATAAATACGAAAACCAATACGAACGTATTCAGAAGATAATCACGAAAGAACTGGTATATATATTTATAAATAGAATAGATACTTTAAATAGTAAGATTTATTACCAAATGTATTAAGTATAAAAATGAAAATACGATGAAAACATAATAGCGTATTAATGCCCGGCTAATCACATGGAGAGGGGTCGTGAAGAACACACCAGTGAACAAAGACTACTTTAAATCGTAAACTCCAGAGCTCAAACCGATGTGCAAGCCGAATGACCCTTCTTTAGTGAAAAATGCTCATGCGACAATAAGTACTTAATATATAGAAATTATCATTTATAACATGGTATAGATATATATTCAAAAATATGAAATACGAATCGTATAAAAATACAATTGTATTAAATCATGGAAATATCAAGTAAATACGAAACCAACGATTTGACTATCCATTATTTATATAACAAAAGAGTATTAGAACAATTTTAATATGAATTTTATTTGACAAACACATTATTTATAATATCATAATAAGATTTAAAATAATTGAAATCGGTTAGAGATAACTCACAATGATTAAAAAGGCTTTATACACTTTTAAGATCTGACTGATCTTAAAAGGAGAAGAACACCAAAATAAATGGTGGATGAACACTTGAAGATTATTACTTGAAGATTTGAAGATTATAACGACTTTTGATGAACACACTTGAAGTTTTAAGATCAAAACAACCTTTCTAGCAAGAACACCAATGGAAAAGATTGAAGATGGCCATAACTTGGCTTTGAATTCTCATAAAAATGTGTTTAATCACAGCCCTTTTCATGAATATTGAAGACTTGGAGGTTCATAACAACTTTACTTGAATAAACGAAGAACTTGAAGATCGAACGGAGCTTCCTTGAACACTTTTCTAACTAGTAAGTTATGAGAAACTTATAACTAGCTTTAGAACCTTTGAATTATGATGTTAACAAGTATTTTGAAGTAAGAATACTAGAAAGAAAGATAGGTAATTGTGAAGAAAGAATGGTGATAGTAAGCTTGTATTTATAGTCACAAAAATCAAGTTCCAAGTCTTGTATGTGCATGTGTGTGTGCCGAATGTGAAGGGGACCAAGAGAGGTTGTTTGTGATGGATGGGAGGTGGTGATGGGATGGGCAAGTGGTGGTGCTCATGAATGTAGTAACATGGAAGATCTTTAGGCTTGATTCACTAGCTTGCAAAGTTTCAAATGTGTGTGTGTATGCCGTGAATATTCAAGAAAGAAAGGAAGATTTTTGATGCAAGATCTTCATGATTTAGCTAGTGAACAAGTGGCATAAACACTTGAGTTTGGATTGTGGTTTAAATGCATAAGATACTAGGCTTAAAACAATAGCTTCATGGCTATTCTTGGTGATGTTTAGAGCCATGAATGACCAAAGGGAGGAAGAAAGAAATCTAGGCTAGAAGATTTTGTTGGAAGATAAGAGACATGAAAGAATTTCCTTGTTTGTTCCTGTTGCTCACGGTTTGGAATAAAGAAAAGAAGGAAGATTTGTTAATTAATAGGCTTGAAGCTATATCCATTTGCATGTGTATGTGTGTGTGTCGTGACCTTCCAAGGGAACAAGGAAGAAAATCTTGGCCAAGATACTAGCAACTTGATGTTGGTTCATGATTGTGTTTTTAGAATGTTCTTAATTGTGTTGGAAAGACATTTTGCTAGTAATTTAAGCATGAGTTTCATATTTATCATGTGTGCATTTATAAGAAAGAAAGCTAGGTAATAAATGGTGGTAGGATGGTGGCACATGGGATGTTCCATGGAAGATCTTTTGGTGGCATAAAAGTCTTGCAAGTTGCAAATTTTCTTTTCCTTTTCTTTACAAAACCGAAATGTATATATATACATAGACTTTATTTTTGTCAAATCTTTCTAATATATGTGTATGTATCATTGTTTCCATGCAAAGGTGACAACCCGTTGGGTTTTTGTTTCTAGAAAGATTTATAAGGAACTTACAAAGTTTAAGGCCAAAATAAACGTTTTAGTAACTAAACTAGTTACTAGACTTTTTAATTTGCTAGTTGCTCGTCATCAAAGTTTTTAAAATATTTAACGTGGTTCATATAACCAAAATAGAAGTTTCACATGCACTTGCTCACCTAATCATGCCTTATTTAGATTAATTAACTCGTAATTAAGAGAAGATTAACTTAATTAATCCTAATTAGGAATCGTAATTTTGACGGATGTCACATATACATAGATTTTAGAGATAGATAAAGAGATAGGTATAGATATATATACCTATAAATATTAATTAAAAAATGATTATTATTACAAATAGTTCCTAAGGTTGATAAAATGACGAAAATACCTTCATGTGCATTGCACATGAAGGGTTTAACATCTAAAATTAACAGAAGTTAGTGTCAGGGACCTCTGACAACGAAAATGGAAAATACAGGGACAGTTAGCAACGGAAAAAAAGTCCAGGGAGTCAAATGCGAATGGTGCCAACCACAGGGACCATTTGTGACATTTTCTCTTTTTTTTAATTATTTATTAACTTTTGTTTGAATTTGTAATACCGATTTTATATAAAGATACTAAAATAGTAAGATGCATAATTAAAAAACATATATAAAAGAGCTTCTCTATTTCCACCATGATATTATTTATTTCCACCCTTTTTACGCTTTAAACAGTTGTACAGTATGCAGTATTAATTGTATATGGTTTTGTCTCATGTGGTGGAAATAGCACCACCCTTATAAAATAATACTCGTTAATTAAACAAAACATTATATAAAATACATATTTTCCATATTTTTTTATAGGGTTTAGTACTTCAAAATGTAAACAATTTATCTCATTTTGTCATTGTGAGTATGCAACTTAAATCCTGTACATTTGATGTAAGCAACTTATTTTTTTGATCAAATCGTGTAATAAACCGGCTAAATGCTTATGTGTAGCCGGTTGCTGTCACATAGATTGCCATGTCAAGCCACGTAGGATAACATGTTGGATACACTATAAGGGTTTAGTACTTTTAAATGTAAGCAACTTTTCACGTTTTGTCATTGTGGGTATACAACTTAAATCATGTGCATTGTATGTAAGCAATTTTTTTTTGATCGAATGAAGTAACGTTTTACTGGCTTGCAAGTTAGCCGGTTAACATTTGACTTTCGTTTAATTAGACGCTTACGTGGCTTGCTGAGTGAATAAAGTCATAAACAATTTCAAACAACAAATAATAGTCTCAGTTATATCGAACAAACCTATCACCCATCTGCCATGTCTTTCTCTTTCTGAAATGATGATCCTAACCATGTGAATAAACATGAGGGGGAGAATATAGGAAAAGGAAATTTAGCAGTTCAAGGTGATGTTGGCACGAGTACTAAGAGGGGTGAAGGTTTTAATAGTGAAGGTTCGAGGGGTGAAAAGGGAATCTAATGAAGATGATGATGATTTTGATGAGGATAAAAATTATGATTGGGAGGCAGAGTATTAAAACCTTCACCCCTCTTAGTACTCGTGCCAACATCACCTTGAACTACTAAATTTCCTTTTCCTTTATTCTCCCCCTCATGTTTATTCACAGGGTCAGGATCATCATGTCAGAAAGAGGAAGACATGGCAGATGGGTGATAGGTTTGTTCGATATAACTGAGACTACTATTTGTTGTTTGAAATTGTTTATTCACTCAGCAAGCCACGTAAGCGTCTAATTAAACAAAAGTCAAATGTTAACCGGCTAACTTGCAAGCCGGTAAAACGTTACTTCATTCGATCAAAAAAACAAGTTGCTTACATACAATGCACATGATTTAAGTTGCATACCCACAATGACAAAACGTGAAAAGTTGCTTACATTTAAAAGTACTAAACCCTTATTATGTGTATCAAACGTGTTATCCTACGTGGCTTGAAATGACAATCTATGTAGCAGCAACCGGCTACACATAAGCATTTAGCCGGTTTATTACACGATTTGATCAAAAAAAACAAGTTGCTTACATACAATGCACATGATTTAAGTTGCATTCCTACAATGACATAGACAAAAAAATTCATAATTTTTTTTTTCTTTACGAAAAGATTAAACTAACACACATACCTTTGTTTCTTCTTCTTTAAATCGCCGCATATTGATCGACCCACGTTTTGCTTACCATTCACCAGATTTTTGATGGTTTGTGATCGATGCCCTCAATAATGTTCGGATATTAAGCCTTAAGAGATATATGATACAACCATGTTGGACTCGATCTTAGATATAGTCTTTACTATATATATACTTTGACATGTAGAAGACTTGGTCTAAACATTAAAATATTAAACATATCAAGTTTATTAAGCCATTTAGGATGTTGAATTCAGTAATACAGGAAATTTCTAACAGCCATGATCAGCTTTTAGTTTTTGATTTCTTCTTTTAGTTTTTAATTAGATAAGGAAGACTGTGGCGATTTAATTTGATAAAATATATACTCTCTAATTATATATAGCTAAAACTGAATACGGATTGATTTTACTAATTTTCATATCTCTATGCTCATTTTGATATTTGTTATGATGGAGTTCCTACTTGCGATCGAATACAATGTTTGCTGTAAGACAAGATCGAAATACAATGCAATGTATTTCGGTGAGACTAGGCTTTCGACACAGATAGTTCGTGCAATCAAGTCCTCCCATTTCCGAGAAGGAGCTTTACTTAATTTTACGAAAACTTTTTTCTTCAACGTTGTACGTATATCAACATTAGATCGCGGCGTACGACTAGAATTTTGCCATCCTTGTGAAAAAAAGGTGGTTCACCTCTTGAAATATCATGGATTCCATGGATTGAAACCTTAGTACAAGATATGTTTTTTTGTATTTTATGTTGTCTATCCTCTTTATTGTAATATATTTATCGTAATATATTCAGTTTCGATCAATATATATTCAGTCTTAGCAAAAATGTTGTGATGTTTACGTATTATATAATGTGCTGTTTGTTTACGATATCACAAGATAATTTAGTTTAATACAAAACTTTATATAAAATTATTTACAAAAACAAATTTAAACATATTTATATAAAAAAATTACTATACAAAGTTATACAAAATTAATACGAGATTTTGATGAAATTAACCAGAGTGGATGGAAAAATCTCGTGGAACCTATACGTCATTCTCCGGCTACTTACACACCACCTTTACGCCACGTACAGTAAGGCGTACATGACTATAGGTCCTAGTCATGAACTTATTAGGCTAAAGGGTATGGGGCTACCCAACATGGGGGCGACTTGCGACACGTGGCGCCTAGTTAGCATGTTGGGTAGCCTCAAAAAATAGGGGGAGTAGGGCTACCCACAAGGATGAGGCGACTCGCGACACGTGGCAGAGCTAATCATTGTTTATATATATATATATATATATATATATATATATACTATTAGATATATAGAGTTAGGTTATTATGAGAACCAAATATTTGTCGAAAACCATGAGAACTATTTTAAACCATTGGATGAGATTAATCAATGGCTAGGAAATAATATGCATTTAAAACAATAAATAAATGGTTATAAAATGATGAGGGGTAAACATGGAATTATAAATTAATTAAAAAAAACCGTGTCTCTCGTAAAAATCTCCAATAAAAACGGCACCTACATTTAATGATTCAAATGGTTATTTGATTTATAAATTATGTGATTTAATGATTGTTAATATTAGAAATCTCTTATCAATCAATACGCATAACTTATTTTATTTTTTAAACAGTAACATCATTTATCTATATCCTTGCCTTTTTAATTTGGTAAGGAGTAATATACTAATAATTGAAAAATATATATATATTTTTTAATCAAGAGTTTTCTATGATATACTTAATTTTTAACTTTATTAATTCGTTAATATATTTTAATAATATAAGATTATGGATGTGTAATCATATCTAATTTGTGAACATGTGAACTATAAAAATAAAAAAGTTTTGAAAATCATAAACTTTTTGGTTGGTACACATGTGAATGAACATGTTCACAAATGTATAGATATATATTTTTTGACAAAGTTCAAAAGTGTATATAAAAACAATCATCTATGAATTGTGTTCACATGTGAATAATCCTATTCACAAGTGTATAGATATTTTTTTTTAACAAAGTACACAAGTAGATTTAAAAACATTCATATATAAATTATGTTCACTTGTGAACAAATAACAGTTGCCTCACGAAATTGTTTTCATTTCTACACTCGATTTGATCACAAGTAACAGTTCATGGCGTCAACTTTAGTTATTCACATATGAATGGATTTCTTCGAATTTTAAGTTTTTGTGTGCACAAGTAGAAGTTCGCATGTGACCAACTTATAATAACCACCTTTTAAATTGTCTAAAGTTATTCAGCGTGACATTTACACATGTATATGATGATGTTCACATGTAAACAACTTAATAAAAGAAGGCTTAATATATGAATGGAATGTAATTACACAACCCAATAAATTATTAACACTAAGTTCACATGTGGACACCGTTTAAATTAAAAGAAACAATAATTTTTAAACAATGATATATTAGCTTTTAAAATTGAATTATGTTAGAGAGTTAATCTTATTCCCTATCATTAGTTTATTACTTATTGCATGATTAGTAATGTGCAGGGGTTAATGTGGAGATAAAAGAGCAAGGAGGGACTAAAGTGGTGAAAATCTAGAAGAAAGAGGGTTAGAAGTGATTTTCTGGATACATGGCTCTTAGAGTATAAAAGGAGGGTTTAACCCTTTCCTGGACAGATTTCTGATCGATCATCTCTCTTCTTCTTATCTTCTCTCTTCTGATTATCATATCTGAAAAATCATTGTTAAAGTTTGAGATTATTTTTGTAATAGAACATACAACATATTAGTTGTATGAATCACACCTGAGTAGCAGTGGTGATTTGGTTGTTAGATTACTATTCCAGATTCAATTAAGATTGTGATTTGGGTTGATTGTTTGATTGATTTGAGAATCAATCTTGGCTGAGATAATTGATTTCTAGTTTTCTACATGGTATCAGAGCAGTATATGATCCTCTGATCATTGTTCCTGATCAGGTGTTCGTGTGACCTAATTTTTTGAGAAAAATTAGGGTTAGGGTTTCGACGGTTATTTTGGGGGTTCTTCTTGTTCGGCTACGGGGATTAAGATTCTTTGATCGCCGTTCATCTTGGAGTTGTTTACCCTAATTTCTGGTAAAAATTAGGGTTCGGGTTTGTGTTGTTCTTCCGCTGTTATTTCTTTCTGATAGCACTGTAACACCTCTCTTCTCTTCTCCTTTATTTTTCTTTCTATCTATCTTTTGTCTTGTGTGTGTTTGGGTCTCTGATCTTGCACCCTAAGAGTGGGCTGTTACACTTGACCTACTTCCGTGAGAAGCAAGGAATCCTGTCCCTTGCAGTGCCACGGGTGCTTGGTTGGTGCCCAGTCCTCTTGTAGGATTCTTTTGTTTTATTTTTTTTGTGTTTATTGTTACTTGTTCTTGTTCTTTCTTTTGTGTGTTGGGTGTTATCTGCTTAATTGTTTTTTCTGCTTTCTTTATATTGTTATTTGGTTTTAATCTGTTTATTGCTCTAAATGGCTGATATGGTTAGAGAAGGTTTTGATTATCATTATGATTATGATCATGATTCTGATGTTGATTCTGGTGTGTCTGATAATAATGTAACTCAAATCAGTAAATTGGATTTAGGTAGTCCCTTACATCTGCACCCTAATGACTCTAGTACTTTGACCATTGTTTCTGTTAAACTTAAAGGAACTGAAAATTATCAAGTGTGGAGTTGTGCTATGCTACTTGCTTTAGAAGCTAAGAATAAAGTAGGTTTTATTGATGGTTCTTGTAAAAGGTCTAATGTGGATGAAGTTCTTGGTAGACAGTGGGATAGATGTAATGCTGTGGTTATGTCTTGGTTGTTGAATTCTATTTCTGAGGAGTTGTATTTGGGTCAAATTTTTTCAAGAAAAGCTTCTCTTGTGTGGAAAGAACTTAAAGAAACTTATGATAAAGTTGATGGATCTGTGATCTTTAATTTGCATCATAAAATTAATTCTTTGTGTCAAAATGGTATGCCCTTATCTGACTATTATCATAAACTGAATGCTTTGTGGAAACAATTTGATGCTCTTGTTCAACTTCCTAGATGCACTTGTCATGCTGCTGCTGATTTTTCTAAGCATAATCAACTGTTTAAATTGATGCAATTTCTTATGGGTCTTGATGATGTTTATATGCCTATTAGAAGTACTATTCTCACTACAGAGCCTCTTCCTAATGTCAAAACTGCTTATGCTCTTATTTCAAGAGATGAGTCTCACAGGGGCTTGTCTTCTTCTTCTTCTTCTAAACCTCAGGCCTCTGCTTTTGTGTCCAAATCTGGTCCTACAAGAAATTTTCCTAACTCCTCTTCTGGTTTCAAAAATTTTAAAGGGTCTAATACTTCTTCTAATCCTGTCAAGGGTTCTTCTCTTGTTTGTGAAAACTGTGGTTTCAATGGTCACACTATTGATAGGTGCTTCAAAATTATTGGTTACCCTCCTGATTTTGGTAAAAGAAAGTCTGTCAGTGGTTTTAATCCTCAAAGAAAAGTTTCTTCTAACTCTGTTTCTGCTAATCAGTCTTCTAGTTCTTCATCTTCTTTCTCTGATGAGCAGTTGGCTAGGATTATGAATCTTCTGAAAGACAACTCTGATTCTTCTCAGCCTGTTCATGCCAATATGGCAGGTGTGATTTTTAATAATAGTAGGGTGTTTCAAACTAATTTTGACAAGTTTTTTTGTTCTAATACCAACCTGCAACCCAAGCTTAATAACTCTGGGTGGATCTCTGACTCTGGGGCTAATCATCATATCACTTTTTCTGAAACCAATTTAGTTGATGTTATTGATGTGTCTTCTTTGAAAATTAAAGTGGGTCATCCTAATGGTACTTTTGCCTTTATTCACAAAATTGGTAATCTTCAGTTAACAGCTTACTTAACTTTGTATGATGTATTGGTTGTCCCTGAGTATTGTGTCAGTCTTTTGTCTGTCCATAAGGTGGCTAAGGATAGTCATTTGTTGATTGCTTTTGATGAAAATTTTTGTTATGTTATGACTCAGGGTTTGAATGCAATGACAGTTCTGGGAACTGGTAGACAATCTGGTGGTCTATATTATATTGTTGAGTGTATGCAAGGTATTGATAGACTGGTTACTTGCAATGTGTCTAAATTTACTTGGCATTGTAGGTTAGGTCACCCTGCAGACCCTGTTTTGGCCAAACTGAAATCTGTTTTGCACTTTAAAAATGATTCCACTCCTGTGTGTGATATTTGTCATCAGTCTAAACAAACTAGGAATGTTTTTCCTTCAAGTGATCACAAGTCTACTTTTCTTGGTCAGTTGGTGCATTTAGATGTTTGGGGCCCTTATAGGGTTACTGCCAGGGGGGGTTTCAGGTTCTTTTTGACTGTTGTTGATGATTATACCAGGGCTGTTTGGGTGTATTTACTGAAATCCAAAGATGAAGTTCTGCATTATGTCACTTTGTTTTCTAACCTGTTGAAAAATCAATTTCATAAGTCCATTAAAACTTTGAGAAGTGATAATGGTTCTGAATTTATTAATCAAAACTTTTCTACCTTTGTGGAGACAAATGGTATTGTTCATCAGACCTCCTGTGTTTACACTCCTCAACAAAATGGGGTGGTTGAGAGGAAACATAGGCATCTTCTTAATGTGGCTAGATCCCTTATGTTTCAGGGGGGAATTCCTCTGAATTTATGGACTGAATGTGTTCTAACTGCAACTTATTTGATTAACAGATTACCTTCATCTGTGCTTCTTGGTAAATCTCCTTATGAGCTTGTTTTTGGCAAAAGTCCTAATCTCTCTCACCTTAGAACTTTTGGTTGTTTGTGTTTTTCAAAAAATCTAAATAACTTTGATAAGTTTTCAAGTAGAACAACCAAGTGTGTTTTATTAGGGTATTCCTCTTCAAAGAAAGGTTATAAACTTTTATCTGTTAGAGATAAGTCTATATTTTTTTCAAGAGATGTTCAATTTTATGAAAATGAGTTTCCTTTAAAAACTTCTTTTAATATTCAAAATAGTTCTGATTCTGTTAATGTTTCTCAAAATGATTTTCTAAATTTCTTTGATGATGGTGATTATCCTAATATGCCCAATGATGAGGAGAGGGATAGGAGTAAGTCTGACAGTGAAGGTAGTGGACCCTCTCATTCTGGCAGTGTTGCTAGTGATTCTGATTCTACTTCCAAGGATTCTAGCAATGTTACTAATGAGAGCAGGTCTACTGCAACACTTGAGGATACAAATAATAATTCTGAGGGTAATGACATTGATAATGTTGATATTGATAATCACCAGCTTAATGAGAATGATAATGTTTTGAATAATCCTATTCCTAGAAAATCTGACAGAATTTCTATGCTTCCTAATAAATATAAGGATTTTGTAATGAATAGTAGTGTCAAATATGGGCTTGAAAAGTATGTGTGTTATGCTGCTTTACAACCTGAATGTGTGTCTTTTGTTTCTAAGTTGAATAAAAGTGTTGAGCCACAAAGATACATTGATGCTTGTAAAGATAAAAATTGGATTGATGCTATGAACAATGAGATGGAAGCATTATATAGAAATAATACTTGGGAGTTAACTGAACTTCCTAAAGACAGAAAAGCTATTGGATGCAAGTGGATTTATAAAATTAAATATAAGTCTAATGGGGAAATAGAGAGATATAAGGCTAGACTTGTTGCTAAGGGGTACAGTCAAAGGGAGGGTATTGACTTTGATGAAACATTCTCTCCTGTTGTTAAGATTGTAACTGTCAGATGTTTGATTAATCTTGCTGTTCAGAATGGTTGGGGTTTATATCAATTAGATATTAATAATGCTTTTCTCTATGGTGATCTTGATGAGATTGTTTATATGAAACCTCCTGAAGGTTTTTGTGATGTGAATGATACTAGGGTCTGTAAACTAAAGAAGTCTTTATATGGGCTTAAGCAAGCCCCTAGACAATGGAATGCTAAGTTATGTGATTCTTTGATTGCTAATGGGTTTATCCAAAGTAAAAGTGACTATTCTTTGTTCACTAAAAGTAAAGGGAATTTGTTTATTGCTTTGCTTGTTTATGTGGATGATATTATAGTAACTGGAAATGATGTTAATGAAATAGATATGTTCAAAAGTTATTTAAGAAGTCAGTTTCAAATTAAAGACTTGGGTAAACTTAAATATTTCCTTGGCATTGAAGTTGTTGAGACCAAAGATGGGTTATGTCTAAATCAAAGAAAATATTGTTTGGACTTACTTTCTGAGTTTGGTCTTTTAGCTGGAAAACCTGTTAATGTTCCTCTTGATCCTAGTGTGCAAGTTACTAGTGAAGAAACTTTGAATGATCCTGTGCTTAATAACATCACTGATTATCAAAAGCTCATTGGTAAGCTTATCTATTTAACTCATACTAGACCTGACATTGCTTACACTATTCAATGTCTTAGTCAGTACATGCATAAACCTCTTGTCTCTCATCTTAAGATTGCTTTGAGGGTGTTAAGATACCTTAAAGGTGCACCTGGAAAAGGTATTCTCATTTCTAAAAACTCTCACATGTCTCTTGAAGCCTATGTGGATTCTGATTGGGCTAAGTGTGTTACAAGTAGAAGATCAGTTACTGGGTATTGTGTTTTTATGTGTGGTTCTTTGGTTTCTTGGAAAAGTAAAAAACAAAGCACTATTTCTAAATCCTCCACTGAAGGAGAGTATAGAGCCATGGCTTCTGCTACTAGTGAAGTTATTTGGGTTCTTAAAATTCTGCAGGATTTGCATATTGCCAATGTACTTCCTGTTAAGTTGTTTTGTGATAGTAAATCTGCTCTAAAAGTTGCTTCCAACCCTGTCTTTCATGAAAGAACAAAGCACCTTGAAATTGACTTGCATTTTGTAAGAGATAAAATTGTTGCAGGTGTTATTAAAACTGAAAAGATAGATGCTGCTGAAAATATAGCAGACATCTTTACTAAAGGGTTGGGTACAAAATCTCATGATTATTTGTGTAACAAGTTGAAGCTTGTTAACTTGTTTGAGAATAAGATTAAGGGGGGATGTTAAAGAGTTAATCTTATTCCCTTTCATTAAATTGTTACTTATTGCATGATTAGTAATGTGCAGGGTTTAATGTGAAGAATAAAGAGTAAGGAGGGACTAAAGTGGTAAAAGCTAGAAGAAAAAGGATTAGAAGTGGGTTTCTGGAAACATGATCCTGAAGAGTATAAAAAGGGGGTTTAACCCCTTTCCTAAATTATTATTCATTCATTCATATCTCTTCTTCTCTTGTTCTCTCTTGATCATCGTATCTGTAAAAATCATTGTTAAAAGTTTGAGATTATTTTTGTAATAGAACATACAACATATTAGTTGTATGAATCACACCTGAGTAGTAGTGGTGATTTAGTTGTTAGATTACAATTTCAGATTCAATTAAGATTGTGATTTGGGTTGTTTATTTGATTGATTTGAGAATCAATCTTGGTGGAGATACTTGATTTCTTGTTTTCTACAGTATGTAACACCAAACCATGTCGAGTTAACCACTTTGTTTTGTTGGCGAACATTCGTTTAACGGGACTTTTCTGCATTTGACGTTATTCTAATAAAAGTTGTTTTTGAAAATCCAACGCGTGTATCGTAGACAACACTCATCCACGCATCGCTAACATGTCCAGGATTATAAGTAATATCTTAGCTTTACATGGCAACACATTTTGGGGCCACATGCCCTGCATATTCATAGGAACTCTGTAGTTAAGCGTGTTTCGACGAGACCAGTACCTAATGGGTGACCTACTAGGAAGCTCCCATGATGTTGCCAAAAACAAAGTAACGAGTCTGCGGAAAAAACACAATATTGTGACCGGGTAAGGCAGGGTGTTACATGATTATATTGCTTATTGCTGAATATGAATTATGTGCTCCAGGGTACAATGTGGGTTTTTTTGGGATTTTATACGTAGTTGTATACTTGAAAAAAAATTTAAAAAAAACTTTTCCAAAATGTTTTATAATTTGATATTGATATTAGATGGATTCGTGTAATAGGTACACTATGGATGTTTGATGCAACCATGGGAATACGCAAATTCATTCGATCCAACAACCCATTTAGTCGGAAACCGGGGTAATATACTAATATATGAGAAATAAATGGTCAGCTTCATATGTTCGACAATGACACCAAAGTAGTGAATCTATCGACACCATAGCTGTGGCATACAACTTTGGACCTAAAAACTGGCCTCCAATCCATATTTGACCCATTATCTTAAACAAGTCAGAACTTAAACATGCTTGTCGAGGTTAATATGTAGCATGTTAGTTTGAAAATTTTATCCAGTTTATCTAATTAGGAAGGGTTCAGGTTGTTTAATAATTAATATCAACTCGTCACGGCATCAACCAACACATCAATTTGACACAACCTGAATTACCATCCATAAGGATAACAATGGACCGAATATGGATTGGGTGGAGTCATATCCACATTCATATGATTATATCTATTTTTTTCATCGTCCATATCCATTTAAGTCCGTCTCATCCATCAACATTCATATCCATATCCACCGGATAAAACGTGTTAATAGCTATTAGTTTGATATCAAGAAATTTGTTTAAACAGAGACATTAGCTTTGATAAAACCAATGGAGATATTTCACCGACATCAAAAACCTTACAGGAAAGTCATGATGGGTATCCAATTATGGTACCGAGGACAGGGTTCCCTCCTCAATTTTTTTTTTTTTCCAGTTATGTTATTACTTTGTGACAATTATTTTGATTAATTTGATTTATGTTTTGGTTTCTGGTATCCCAAAACCCAATTATATACCAAAACATTTTTAAACGGCTCAAAATCAATTATAACAAAGGTCCATAGATAGAACCAATTTTTAGCTCACATTTATCTCTCATAATTCTTTTTAACATTCATATCATATGACACAATAATGGAGAGTTGGAGACATACATACGTTTACAGCATTCATATAAAAACCTTGAAAGTAGTTATATACCATAATTCCCCCGCCAACCATTCAAACCAACATTATTCTTAAGCTTTTCAAACTACAAAAAACATCAAAATTTCATAATTAAACCACCACCCCAAATCTTAAAAACCAAACTACTGTCATGGTACGGTCATCTACCTCTAGCAAGGATTCACCGGAGATCGAAATCAATGTCGATAGCACCCCTTCATCGTTGCCTCACCACCACCCTCCTCCCCCTCATAATCAAAACCAACAACTTTCCGAAGAATGGTTTCCATGGCTAGTTCCGGTTATTTTCGTTATCAACGTCCTTCTTTTCGTAGTCTCGATGTTTATCAACAACTGCACGGCCCATTCTACAAGTTGCATTGGCTCGGATATCCTTCATCGTTTTGCCTTTGAAAATGTTCATGAAAACCCTCTTCTTGGCCCTTCCACCACCACGTACGTATGCATTCTCATCTTAATTTTTTGTAATTGCAAATAATGCTTTTTGTTAATCTTTAAAACGATTAGCCTTTAACGTCGAAAAATGATTGTAGGTTGCTAAAAATGGGGGCATTGGATGCAAATAAAGTGAACCAAGAAGGACAACGATGGCGGATTGTTACTTGCATGTGGTTACATGCCGGTTTGTTCCATATTTTCGCGAATATGTTGAGTCTTCTAGGTGTTGGAATTCGTCTCGAGCAGGAGTTTGGATTTAGTGAGTGATTTTATATGTTTTGACGACCTCTAAACGATTCTCTTGTTTTATTTAGTTTTCATTTGAATTGTTTCCATGTAGTAAGAATCGGATTGCTTTATGTAATTTCCGGGCTTGGTGGTAGCTTGTTGTCGTCATTGTTTATCAGAAAATCGATCTCTGTTGGTGCATCCGGAGCCTTATTTGGTTTACTTGGAGCAATGCTTTCCGAACTACTTACTAATTGGTCTGTTTACGCTAATAAGGTATGTATTCATTTGTTTGGGTAGATGTGGCACAATGGACATCGACAGGTCTAAAAGATGGATATTTAGCGAGTCAAAAGGGTATAGTAACTTATGGTAAACGGATGAAGTTTTCGTTACCTGAGAAGACGAGTTTTTTTTGACTTAGATATATATATAATGGGCTACTTTTTCTAACCTGTCCGACTGCTTGGACATATTTCTTTTACCAATTTTTTTTTTCTTTCGGATGGTTTAACCCATTAGAGATCACACATAACAAGATTTTGTACCTTTATAAGTAAATTGGTCGAAATTGTCAGCTCTTGATTCATGTGTTGATAAACTAGCACATACATATGAGTTATGTAATTAGCGTTTTTCGTTCTCGTGCAGTTGACAGCAATAACAACGCTTATTCTCATGATTGTTATAAACCTAATGGTCGGGATCCTCCCACATGTGGATAACTTTGCCCACATAGGAGGATTCGTCACAGGGTTCTTGCTTGGGTTTATTCTTTTGGCTCGACCACAGTTCGATTGGATTGTTCCTCCTGGTTACTACGGGCACCCCATGAAACCACAATACAAGTTATATCAATGCATTTTACTCGGTCTTTCTGCAATAGCTTTATTTGTGATGTAAGTCTTGATTAATTATAACCCAACATCCTATGCGTCGATCAGAAACAAGAGATAATTAAAGAGTTTGGTTTGTTCCCTTTTCAGATTTACAACCGGATTCATACTCCTTTTCCGTAAAGTTGATGGAAACGATTATTGTTCTTGGTGTCATTATCTAAGCTGTGTGCCTACGCCTCTATGGAGCTGCGATCCGCAATGCAACGTAAGATATTTCATTTATCGATCTAGTTAGCAACAAACTGCACAAAATAACAACGTACTTTGCATTTACCACCGTTTATGTTACAAAATGAAACTAATGAAGTTAGTATTTTGCGGATTAGTTCAAATAAAACGGTTCTTATGGTGTACGACAGGAAAGAAGGAAAGGATGACATATGAGAATTATTGGTTTGGTGTGCATTAGAAACTTTGATGTGCACCTATCCAAAACTTGATGCCCAACTGCTACGTACATACGTTTCTATCTTTCGACCCTTTTTTTGTTTCACGATAACCAACTCAATCACGTTACTATAAACGGTAAATATGAAAGTACACCACTATTTTGTGCACGTACTTTACAGATTTTGTTATATGTGATATTTAGATTAACCAATTTGTTCAAATTTTTTGTTCTCGATCTTTTCTAGTCGTTACGATTAGGCAATCAGCTAAACTTGACATGTGTGAACAATGGAAAATCAAAGTTGTATATGCTACCAGATGATCACGATATTGCCACGATACAGGAACTTTGTTCGTTGCTTTGCATCTAAGGATACTTGCCGATCGAATAGATATCGATCGATCAGTCATTTGTTTTAGTTTATAGCTAGCGGGTAGTGGTTAATAGAGTGACATGATCTAAAATGATTGTTACAACTCATGGTTTTTCATACTGTATTTCATTAACATGTTATTGGGTAAGTAGAGATCTTTTTCGTGTAGTACAGTTATGTTATGATATTAAAGTATGGATTTTATGTGTCATATATTTCTTACTATACCTATAATTTTAGTTTTTTTCTATGCCTAAAATTTTGCATTTTCGTAAGGTTAGATTAGTTGATCATTAATAAGTTCATTTTTAGGCTATATACAATTTGTGTTCATACACACACACACACATATATATATATATATATATATATATATGAATGTTTTTGTTCATCCATTTCTAACTTTTTTACGTCTTTCTTTGCTTATATAACATATAGATTGTCAAACTGTATCTTTGCGTAATAGTGAATTTTCAAAGATTAAAATAAAAAAGAGTCCGTGTTAATTGGTCGCAGTTAAAGTTTGTAGAAAATCCTCTGCAGTTAAAGACTTAAAGCTGGCCCGTAACAAATCTGTCACAAAGATGGCCCGTAACAAATCTGTCACAAAGATAGTCGTAATTTTTGACCCACCAAGAAAAGCTTAAGTATTGACATGGAGGCCATTGATAGGAGACCCTCTCTCTTGGAGATCAGGATTCAATCTTTGAGGCAAGCGGGTTTAATTTACTAATAATTCTTTGTCGTGCCTACGGGCGGGGGTTATTGAGTTTTCCCCAGATCTTGAGTAACTTGGGCATCTAAGGGCTCTGTGTGATTGGATTGGCCAACTAAACGGTGACCTTTCGCTAATGGGTCACTCCTTACAGAGTGTCTGTTTGATTCTGTTTGTTGGCCTAAAAAAAAAGAAGCTTAAGTCGTCCCTATAACCTTTAGCCACTTGCATTTTGCCATGAACCGATTCTGTCGAAATAGAGTTGGCGACCGATTATGTTGTTTTAATAGCATGATGCTGTTATAGACTTATAGGGGTCTAGCCCATTTTGCAACAAATCATTACATGGGCTTGGGTTAAGGGGATGACAAAATGGGGTCCGACAATCTTTGTAATCTTTGTAAATTGAAGAGTGCGGGACAACAAATTCAAATCTAAGTTTTGTTTAGAGTAAATTTCATTAGGTGCCCCTGTGGTTGTCGTTATTCGCATTTTTGCCCTCGTGGTTCATTTGTATCAGTACATACCCCTGTGATTGTCGTTAATTCCACCAGCCACCCTTCTCACAAACGGCCGTTTGTTTCAGTCCGTCAAGTCCCTCACGTGCTAAAAACGTGAGGGTATTTTTGTATTTTGGCATCAAATATTACCCCTTTTATACTGTCTTCTTCCTCTCTCTTCTTCATTTCTCACCGATCATAACTCAAAACACACTTCCCCAAAAAGCCTCTGTAGTCTTCCCCTTTCTCACTCTTGGCCCCTGCAGTGATGGTGTTGTATGATTATTCCATCCTTGATGGAAATGGTGATCCAATATTTAGGTCAAAAAAATGTGATACTGAAGACATCAAAATTCTAAAGCAACAGTATAGTAAGTATTTTGACCCTTTTTTTTTTTTTTTTTCACAGAGCAATATGATAATGTTGTTAAACTTACCTATTTTTTTTCTTGTTTTTTTTACAGAGCTACATGCTAATCTATTTTCAATGAGGATTCACCATGGTGGAATCTTTGTAGGCTTCCCTAATAGGGAATATATACAGGGGGAGGAGGTAATAGTTGATTATGTAGATGGTGATAAGTTTTCAATGCATGGTTTTAACTATTTCGTTAGGAAATTAGGTTATAGGAAAGAAATGGTCATGTTTTATCATTTCGTGAAACCTGATGTAGATGATTTAGATTTTGGTCTTGTACCATTTGCTACTGATGATGATGTTAGAAAAATGTTTTCTTTTGTTGGAAAATATGATATGTTTGACATTTACATTGAGCATCATAAGTCTACTCTTCAAGATTATTGGAAGTCAACTGGTCAAACTAGTGTTATTCTTGAAGAGATAGATAATGCTCTTGAAAATGTGACTGTAAATGTTAAGAAACCTAGGACCTTTACAAAACTTTTATTGGAAGGTCCCAGTCAAGAAAGCTGTGAGAATGATGATATGATGTTTGATTTAGATGACTTAGTTCAACCAGAGGAAAATGTAGTAAATGATAAAAATGTGGATGAAGGTCCTAGTGTTCAACCTAGTGTTCCTAGTGCTAAACATGTTGATGAAGGTCCTAGTGTTCAACCTAGTGATAAACCTGTAGAAGATGATGGGTATTTCAGAGATCATTTGGACATAAGTGATATGGTAAATGATGTTGAGGTGGACATGAGTTCTTTCAAAGAACATTTTGAAAAGGATGATTATTGGCTTAGGAAAAGTGTACAAGAAGGGGTAGGGAACTTGGAGATTAATGAAGAAGTGGTGGGTATTGACTTTGATTTGTATGATAGTGGATCAGATGGTGAAGAAGGAATGAGTAGAAAGAAAAAACTGAAAAAGATGAAGGGAGTGTCTGTAGATGGAGTTAGGAGTCCATTTTATCTTGGCAAGCCTTTCCTGGACAACAAACAAGTTAAGTCCATTGTCAAAAGTTATGCAGTTCAAACTAGGAGGGAACTCAGGTTTGTGAAGAATGAGCCAAAAAGAGTAAGAGTTGCATGCTTTGGACATGTCCCATGCTATAAGAAAAATACAAATGAGAAAAGTCCAAATGAGGAAGAATCTTTCAAAGATGGTCAAAAAGTAGATAAGGGCAAGAAGGTAATTTCAGAAAAGCCCACTTGTCCTTGGGTGCTATTTGTGTCTAAAACAGATCAAGACCAACATTTGTATGTGAAGACTTTCAATGACACACACACATGCTTACAAACAAGAAAACTTAGATGGGCAAATAGCACTTTTCTCTCAGAACACATCGGGGACACCATTTCTGCAGATCCAGATATAAGTGGAAAGGCATTGCAAGAGCAACTACAGAAAAGCTTTGAGCTAGGTATACATAAGCAAGTGGTTTATAGAGCAAAACAGAAGGCAATGAATAGATTAAGGGGGGATTTTGTTGGCCAGTATTCAAGTTTAAGGGAGTATATACTTGAACTTCAGTCAAGAAACCCAAATACAACTGTGAAGTTGGAGGTTGAGAGGGTGGCCAATCCAGATTGTGAAACAAGGGTTTTCAAGAGGATTTACATTTGTTTAGGTGCATTAAAGATGGGCTTTAAAGCTTGTGGAAGAGAGTTGTTGGGGTTAGATGGGGCATTTATGAAGGGCCCTTTTCCTGGACAGGTCTTAACTGCTGTGGGTGTGGATGGTAAGTATATTATACAATTATACTTTTATCTTATATATATACATATGTAATTAGACTAACTTGTTGTTTACTGGGCAGGTAATAATGGCATATACCCATTAGCTTATGCCATTGTTGAAGCAGAAAACAGGAGTTCATGGTCATGGTTCCTAACTTGCCTTGGAGAAGATTTAGATTTGTGTAAAAGAAGCAACTTTACATTTATCTCAGATAGGCAAAAGGTATGAACCATTGTCTACTTTTATCTCTAGGATTTACATATGTAATTAGACTAAGCTGTGGTGTTTTCTATTATGATAGGGCATTATTCCTGCACTTGCAACCATATTTCCATCTGCAGAACACAGATTCTGCTTGAGACACATACATGAGAATTTGAGAGCATTTGCTAAGGAGGGGGATTTGTACAGAGATCTGTTGTGGCAGTGTGCAACAACTACAACTATACCAGAATTTGAAAAATGCATGCTTGAAGTGAAAAGAATAAGCCCAAGGGTACATGACTGGTTGAGGGAAATTCCTGCTAAGCACTGGGCCAGAAGTCATTTCTCAGGTATGTTGTTGAATAATATTTGTGTAAAATAAATTAAGTGTGTAAAATTAATTAAGTGTTTCAATACTGCAATTGTACAGGAAGAGCAAAGTGTGATATCTTGTTGAATAATATTTGTGAGTCCTTTAACAGTAAGACAGTTGAAGCAAGAGATAAACCCATAATAACATGTTTAGAATACATTAGGGAGTATATGATGAAAAGGATTGTAGTTGTTCAGGGAGAGATTGAAAAGTGTAAAGGACCACTAACTCCCACTGCAACACTGTTGTTTGAGGCCATTAAAAAAGATGCAGGTAAGTACACAGTCATATGGAATGGTGAGAATGCATATCAGGTGAAAGGTCCATGGCAGGATCAAGCTGTGGTAGATATGAGGCTTAAAGTTTGCAGTTGCAGAAAGTGGGAGTTAAGTGGCATGCCCTGCAAGCATGTTGTTGCAACACTCTGGGATATGGATTTCAATGGTATGAAGGTTGGCCAAGCAGAAGATTGGGTTCACAGTGCATACAGACTTGAAACATGGAAGGAAGTATATGGTTTCAAGATCATCCCAGTAACTGGTATGTCTACATGGCCAATTAGTGATTGCCCAACCAAGCTATTACCCCCACACCATCATACACAGGTAGGAAGACCAACCAAAAAAAGGAAGAGAAGTGCTGAAGAGAAACTTAAAAGGCCAATGGAAGCAGGAGGTAGACTATCTAGGGTTGGGAAAACTGTGACATGTGCAAAATGTAAGCAGAGAGGACATAATTCAAGAAAGTGTAAGGGTCAAAGGGAACCAAGTTCAACACAACAACAAAAGTCCAAAAGTCAAGCAGGGGTGAGTGGAAGTCAAGCAGGGGTCAGTTCCAAGAGACCAATAAGGTGTCCTAAAAAAAAAGGGTAAGAAGTTGGAAAACTACTTATTTACATTTGTTCTAAACTGTTAATTGGCCTAATGTTTGAAACTGTTTGTTTGCATATCATAGTGATAGTCAAAGTCAAGTAAGTCAAGCAGGGGTCAGTGGAAGTTGCAAGACACCAATAAGGTGTCCTCAAGGGTAAGAAGTTGCAAAACTACTTATTTACATTTGTTTGAACAAGGGTATTGGCCTAATGTTTGAAACTGTTTGTTTGCATATCATAGTGGTAGTCACAGTCAAGTCAGTCATGGGATGAGTTCAAGCCCACCTGGGGTCAGTTCATGGTTTCGTGGAAGTCAGGGAAGTCAAGCAGGGGTGAGTGGAAGTCAAGCAGGGGTCAGCTCAAGCCAATGTCAAGGAAGTCAAGGTCTTAAAGTACCAAGGTTTTCTAGTAGCAAGTAGGTCTTAACTATTTCTGGTGTAATGTCTTATTGTAATGTTGGTACAATGACTTGTGTAATTTGTTAGGATGCACTTGGTAGTATGGTATTTAGCTAATTCAAGTAATATGGCTTGTGTAATGTGACTCTAGTCTTTAGGTGCCACTGGATGATGCTTTTGATGAGCAAATTTTGGTTGAATGACATCTTCAAGTTTTAGTGGCCTAATTGGTATTGTGCAGGTTCAATTTTCTTATATGCCATGTAGTTAATGTGCAGGTTCAAATGACCATTTTGTATTTGATTAACCCAAATTCTACATTCCAAATTTTTACATTTCATTAACCCAAATTGTACATTACATTAACCTTGGTACAACCAAAAACACATTCTGCTACTACATTCTGCTACTACATTCTGCTACTACATTCCAAATACACAAGGTACATTCCAAGTTTAACCAAATACCAGCCAACCACTTTTAAATGCAAAAAAAGAAGATAGTTACAAAGAACAACCAACTAAAAACTAAATACAACTTCAGCCTCCAAATTTGTTGTTCCCTTGAACGAAGTGAAGCTTCCAAATAGTTTTTAGCTCTTAGTAACCCAGGGATAATCTGCACAGCTCTATAACACATTGGGGGATCCACCCAAACAAATGACCCACAATTTGAAACCTATAACAAATAACTCATTAGGCCATAAAAATTATGACTTTATTTACAACAACAGTGACTGACTTACCTTGCTTTCACATCGATAAAACCTTCGACCTGGGTTATGAGAAGTCCATGATGTTCGAACAGTTGTTGGATTTCCACAAGAACATGTTAAAACCATGATGAATTTGATGAATGTGATGAACCCTAGATTACTAGCACGTGAAAGAGAAGAGGAAGAGAAGAAAGGATGAAGATGAAAGAGAAAATGGATTTTTGGAATGGAAAATAGGTATAAAAGGGGTAATAAGGCTGCCAAAATACAAAAATACCCTCACGTGGTTAGCACGTGAGGGAGTTGACGGATTGAAACAAACGGACGTTTGTCAT
>JAOXNX010000032.1:14099493-14122616 GCA_028566075.1 Solidago caesia
AGTAGAAACTTAGTAAACCCTTTTGTAATCTTGGCTCTTGAGTCCAATGGGTCATTTGATGCATATTATAGTTGTACAAATGTTTTGGGTCAAAAGATTTGGAGTATGAACGTTAATGTTTAATTTTGACCATTTAGCGTATAAATGGTAACTTGGGTAAAAATGACCCGTTTGAATCAAGAGTTTGTAAACGTTAGTTTGGTTTATGTAAAAGATAATGGTTTATGTTGAAAAATGTGTTTAAAGGTATTGGGGATGTTGGTCATTTGATTTGATTTCGGAGAAATGGGTTGAAATGGTTTTGGTCAAAATCTGCAGGCTGTGCAGGTGACCAGCGTATGAGACGCTGCACTCTGGCGTCTCATACGGTGGCTTGGTTTGGGAGATTTCAACGTAGCACCTTTAGTCCCTGACTTACGGTGGACTTGCTTGACCTTTACGCTGAAAAGTGGTTTTCGGGGGGAAAGTCTCATACGGTGGTCCCCTAGCGTATGAGACGCCGGGTTTAAAA
The DNA here is from genome assembly GCA_028566075.1 of Solidago caesia. Taxonomy (NCBI): domain Eukaryota; kingdom Viridiplantae; phylum Streptophyta; class Magnoliopsida; order Asterales; family Asteraceae; genus Solidago; species Solidago caesia. The sequence goes on from JAOXNX010000032.1 coordinate 14,100,005, forward strand.
AAAAAAAAATAAATAAATAAAAATAAAAAAATAAAAATTTTTGGTCTTTTAAGTTTGGTCGTTTCAGTACCGGTGGCGGTGGCGCGCGGCGACGGGTGGTGGTGGCGGCGGCTGCGGTAGTCGCGACGGCGGTGTGGTGGTGGCTGCGACGGGCAGTGGTGGTGGTGACGGGCGGTAGTGGTGGCGACAAGTAATGTAGGTTATTGATGTAAATGATGTAGTATAGTTATTTTAGAAGTTAATGGTAAATGTTGTAAATTAATTTCATTAAGGGTATTATAAGTATATCAAGTAGATATGTTTAAAATAGTAATGAATAGTAAGGGGCATTTTTGATATATCAAATCATCTTTTGAGAAAATGAGGTGGGTCATTTGGTTTATATATTAGTATATATAGTATATATATACATTTCCCCCAATTTACCGAGTAATAATACATTACGTATTATTGAACAATGATTACATTTCATACCCCTAACCAAACATGCTTATTCATTACCTTTCCCATTCCTCGGCTCCACATACCCATAACCAAACACCCCCTTAGTTTTCTTTAATCTTTATTCCGTTAAGTGTTTGTAACGGGAGCCGGGTGGGCGACGTCATTGGACAACCACGTCGGCTTAATGAATAACCGACCTATTATTGGTACTTATCGACTTGTCATATATTCATTATGATAGATGATAAATCACGTAATACTATGATTAAATAAATATAAGATGAAATTTGAAGCTACGACATTCGTTTTTATGACGCATGTCTTTCACTACTAGACTATTATCATGAAAACTGCTTATGAAATATTAAGATCCCGTTATTTATATATAGGGTAAACTTTGTTTTGAAAGGCAGATCTGATATCTGGTAACTATATATAAAGTTAACATTATATATATAGGGTAGTGATAAATTCACAACACATTTTATCCATTCACAACAATCACTGTTTTACACAATTGTACATTATGCATTAACATACATATACTTGTTGTAGATAGATAAAAGATGTTGTAGATTTATCACTACCCATCTATTTAAGATAAGTAATTTTAAACTAAACTGGTTTGTACTTGTAAATTATCTGTTTATTTTTGTCTTGTTTTGATTTGTATTATTGCTAAATCCACAGTTTCAGTAAGTTGCATTTCTGGAAATACACACGCTGTATTACATAAATATTTTTTTAAGGATTGCTATTTATAGTTCACTCATAACTTAGTTGTTGATAGTTTTAGTGTTAAAATAAAATTGCTATTTATAGTTCTTAGATTATGGTTAATACGTATACAAGTATTTTACATATTTATTTTTAAGGAACAACCATCTTTTAAGTATCATATATTGTTATACATGTTAATCATGGTTTAGAAACGTATGGTTAGTAAATATAATATATGCGTAATTTGTAAGATTTATTTAATTATTATCTTTAAAAAAAACATAAAATCCCAAAAATAATTACTATAGCCACCAACTAACTTATAAACAAACAATTAAAAACATATCTTTATGCAATATAGAAGAAAGAGTATACAATATACAATAACATTTAATTTAATTGATTCATTTTTCATGTTATATGTACTCAAAATAAATTGTTTGGGTTTTGCTAAACAAAGCCCTAAGGGCTGTATATAAGATGCATTAAATAGTTGTACACTTACCATAAAATTCAGGGAATGAGCTTTTGATATGGAAAGTACAACTTTTTTATGCACGTTAAGTGCAACCCTAAGAGCTGCATTTAGCATTTCTCAAATTGTTTATAGCTTTAACATTTTCCCTTATCAATTATCATCCACATCTATTCAACTAACAAGTAACAAGTATGGTATGACCGTGTTTAAATGGGGGATTGGATACCAACAATATCTTTAGCGTTAACATTAAAAATGAATTTTCACATTCTGAACTCTTATCTGTTTAGAATAAATTTGAAACATAATATTAATTTTACTAGTCTTAGACCCCTGGTTTCAAAAAACATATTTTATAGCTTTCGTTTTAATATGTGGTGTTGTTATGATAAATTATATAATATTTTATAATAGGAATTTTTATAATGAATAATATATTTATATTATATAACAAAAAATATATACTGCTACAGCTAATACAAAGGCACATTAAGATGCACCATAGTTTAAACAAATTAATATTCAAATAAAATTGTTGTTTTCAATTAAAAGTCATGAAACGGAAAAATGGCGATAAAATAAAATACATAAAATTCAAAGAATGTAAACACATAGAAAAAAATGGAAAGGAATTAATGTTTGGAGCAACTAAGGTTGTGAAAGGCCCTAAAAAACAAAGTCGCTCTAGCCTTCAAAATAATAATGGTAAAACACAAAAACCAAAACAAAATTTGTACATTATCTGGCACCTTGAAAGTATTCATTGAGAACATTCCAAGTGGTTAGAGGCAAACAATATAAAACTTTAAGGATCGATTTGTTGGTTATTTTTACCATTAAAAGCATTCTTCGAATTTTTCTTCCATGGAACCTGCATAAAACAATAACGTGTTTAACTCGTCATTTAAAATATGAATTCTCACTTATATTCGGTAGTTATATGATTTCTATACCACAATGTATCAAATCAAAAATAATGTGTATAAAAAAAATACACATTAACAACTATAAAAATCAAGCTGAATGATTTGTAAAACATAAAAATTAGGTTAGATAATATGTAAGAAAAGTTATGAAGAAACCAAAATCCCTTTAACATTTCATCAAATGTTTTTTGTGCATCCAATAAATATCCAATATCACCATATACTAATGAAAAAAAATATTACTTGATACCGGAAAACATAAAAGAAAGAGTAGAAAATCAAACAAAATGTAATTAATAAAAGATATAAGGAAGAACAACGGTGAAGGGGACAAGTAAAAAATATACATATGTAATAATATACATTTCATCAAACCATATGTGCATCCAAAAGAAAAAATTCAACTGCAAAACATAGTTCTGATAATATTAAATCAAAATCACATAATAAACTAAAATATCAGTCATGTTTATACCACATAAACAAATCAGGTTTCCAAAAATAAAAATAAAAAATATCATATTGGATGAAACTTTACACAATTTTACATAAAAAGAGTTACTTTTAAACATATATGACATTATTAGAATAATACAATACAATTAAAATATACATAAAAATAAACCTTACCTAAATCAAAACTACTATCATTTTAGAGCCAATTTTAAGTTTTCATCATTCATATCTTTTTGTAAAAAAAAAAAAAAGATTTAAAAGAATTAGAATACTTAGATATTAAATAATTAACAAAAATTGAAAAAAATTTATATCTCAAAAGAATAGAAGAAATTAAATTTGTTTAAGATATATACAAAAATCATATTCATAACATTTTTACGGATAAAAAAGAAAAGAATTAAAGGATAAAGAGAAAATAATTTTATTATTATAGATATAGTTTTAGATTTAATCTAAATTTGTTAATAATAGTGTTTATTTTAAAAGGATAAAGAAAGAATTAGAGAACAAAAGTAAGAAAAGGGAGAGGAGAGAGAGGCGGGAAAATATAGTCTCAAGAGGGGTTCTCGACTTCTGGTGGCTTCAAAATCTTCTCTAGATTCCTGTTTTAGTTATATACTAGTTTTAAATCCCGTCCGATGGACGGATAGTTTTAAAAATGTATGAAACTTAATTACATCATAACATATGAGATTAATCTATATTATAACTTGCAAAAAAAGTTAAGAAGAACTTAAGTTGGTCAAAAAATTGATGTAATTTTAATTATAATATAAAGTTTTTGCAAATTAGCATATTCCAATATCTATCAAATCAATTAAAGAGTTGCAGTGATAGATACTTTAGCTATTTTAGTGACACGGGAATGTGCGAGTATTATTGCACATGTGTGTACCGGAACAACATAAAGAAAGAAAAACTATATTAAAAGCATTAGAATTCTAAAGAATTTAAAAAGTTAAACTACTAACTTAAAGTCACAATATCCATATCCATATCCATATCCATAGACAATAAAAATTCAAATAACAACAATCTAATAATGCAAATAACATTAATCTAAAATAAGTATTGTCACACTCATCCAAATAGCTAACATTAATCTGAGACCATTCGTAACCGTTCACCTATTTCATCTACACTTTTTATTGCCATATCAGCTTCTCCTTCTCTTCCCTTTCACCTTTTTTATTTCCTCTTAACCATTCACATACTATTTGAATCACACATCATTTTATTAAATACCTTATAATATAACCAATATACCAATCACAATAAAACACACAATAATAAAACAAATAAAATGAACCCACAATGAACCTTTCACCCTAGGTGAAACCATTCACCTATACACCTTTCACCTACCTACATCACCAACCTTTAATTCATTCATTTTCTTTTCACCCTTCTTCACCCACCCTTTAAGAATGGTCTTATAAGTTTTTGAAATGACTTACTGCTATAGTGGTTGTGTCAAAAGTATGTAAAATCAAAGGGCAAATTGCACAAAAATGGAATGAACTTTACGTAATCTGTTTCTACCGTATATAACGAAAAATTTTCCACAACGTTCATACCAAACGTTATGATTTGGTGTAAATGACCTTCTATTGCTTGTTGCTGATGTGTCGGTGCCATGTCATCGGTTTACCGGTTATAGGAGGTAATTTGATTCAAATGATAACTTTTTGCAGATTGATTACATTAAATGAACATTTTGAAAGTTGGGTGTATATAATAGTAGTTTGGTAGTTTATTACATTTTGGTGATTTAACCATTAAGTGAATATTAAAAAGGAAGAAGCTTAAGTTACGATATTTTGGGACAAAAGCACCTTGATTAGCAAATTCTGCGGTCGCAAATCTCATAATTATCCAAAACAAACCACCACCTAAGGTACATTGCTATTATATGACATTTGTCCTTAGTGATGTCAATTATGTATAAAAGGTAATGTGTATTATAATTAGTTTTCGTTCAAGAGTTGTAAGTTAACAAATTTGATGTGTTGTGTAAGTTAGAATATAATCTGAAGTTTGACTTTGTATATAGGATTAGAGACATGGAATGGATGGTTTTAAGTTAATGCGAATCCATATATTATGTGTGAAGGTAAATCATGTTATATGTTATGTGCAAAAGTGAATCCATACAGTAGCAAGTTCTAAAGTAATGTACAATTGATTTTCGAGCATAGTTCAATGCATAAAAAAAACTCAACCTTTAAAATTGATGCGAATCCGGAATCCATATATTGGATCATGATCAAAAGATGTTGTACAACAAAAAAAAGAGCATGAATGTTTTAGCACAATAATCGTTCCTACACTTTTTACGTGAAGGAACCTTTTTACATTTAACCCTCCCCGATATGTTATGTGCAAACGTGGATTATGTTATACGTTGGTTCATCTTATGTATTTTCTTTTTATATTGAATGTTTTAGTTTTCAGGGGCATAAGGAGTGGATTAATGAAGTGAACTATTTGGGAGTAGTGAATCATCCAAATCTTGTGAAGTTAGTTGGATATTGTGCAGAAGATGATGAAAGAGGTATTCAACGGCTTTTAGTTTATGAGCTTATGAGTAATAAAAGTTTGGAAGACCATTTATTGGCTCGTGGGAAATCTCCTCTTTCATGGATGACCCGTTTGCGGATTGCTGAAGGTGCAGCTCGCGGGTTGGCTTACCTGCATGAAGAAATGGATTTTCAGGTATGTTATCGTGTTCTATTTTTCGCTGACTTTACTTACTTTATGGGCATTTTTAAGTCATGAACTTGATGTTCTTTGAGATAGGATAATTCATTTTGGATAATAATTGTTGACTATGCATAATTTGTTTCTTCTGATACTATTTGAATTAATAAATATATGTGGTGTAGACGATAGAAATAAAAGACTGATCTGTGGTATTAAGAATACCTATGGTATGCCATTTATCGAAACTAATATAAGTTATCATCTATAGCTTGATTGGATACAATTGGTAGATATTCTCGAGATATTCGTAGCTATAGATATGCTTAAAAAAAGCCTTTTGCATGGATTTTCTACAATCGAAAATATACTCTATACTCATCTATGATATGTCTCTATTTCTCTGTGGAGTTTGAACCTCTATTTCCGAATTAATCAATCATATCATTATATTCTCTATCTATAACTAATTCAAGGGAGTACGTATAATTTAAAAATCGACTTGTTTGGAAGTTACTTAAATATCATCACAAATCTTATTCTGTTTTAATGTTAGAGTCTAGCATACCAAATATTCTGTCAGTAAAAAGTAAATTCACCTTTAAGAAAGGTGTTTCTCCATATCGATATGATTCTTTTACAAAAGATGCACATTTATACATTGATCAATTTAGACAGGTTTTGTAACTCTAAGCTTTCGATTTGCAACTATATAAGGTCGAACAGAGCAAGTTCCTTGACTTTTTGAGGGTTGGCATGGGAGACCAAGCCGTTATTCTGTTAAGATAACCTGAACTAAATGACAGCGACCTGTGATATATATTACCTCTGTAACATTCAAATATACATATATCTAGTCTCTTGGATTCACATCATTGTTGGGATTGTTTTCCATTTAAAGCAATTTAAAGAAAAAATAGCGGATTAAAGCAAAACCGATCCTAATCCAAAAATCCGTGAGAAGAGTTCATAGTCAAAAATAACAAAAAGTTTATTCCTTTATAGATTGGAGCTATATGTATGTCTTTTAATCTACTTGCTGCAGTAATGAACACTTTTAATTTCCCTCTTTTCTTGATCTAGTGTTGCTTAGTACTCTTTTTATAAAAAAATTTATAACTAAAACATTGTTCTCAGCTCGTGAGCATGCCTTGGTACTATTTTATACATGGTCTCCCCTTACTAATGATTAATGAAACATCAATAATGATTATATCTACATTTCATCTATGATAGACAATTAATAAAAGCCGATTTTAGAGTAATGTTCATGTTTCTTATCATTCTCCTTGTATTCTCAGTATTCTATTCGTTTTCTTTTCTTGCAGTTAATCTTTAGAGATTTCAAAACTTCAAACATTCTTTTGGATGAAGACTTTAACCCAAAGCTCTCAGACTTTGGACTGGCAAGGCAAGGTCCAGCTGCTGGACTAAGCCATGTTTCAACAGTGGTATGCTCACCTCTCTTCAGTATCACATATGCCAATAGAAACTAATGGGATTCAGTGAGTGCACGTGGCTTATGCATCCTAACACTTTGATGCACATGCTACATTAATCTTAGACTCGCATGCCCCCAAGTTTTACCTGTTAAAATGCTGATTGACGACACCATTTTCTTTTATATAACTTTCATACTTATTTTTATCAATAGGTTGTTGGGACAGTAGGTTATGCAGCTCCAGAATATGTTCAGACTGGCAGACTCACAGCCAAAAGTGATGTTTGGAGCTTTGGGGTTGTCCTCTATGAGCTTATCACGGGTAGGCGTGCTTTAGAACGAAACTTACCCCGAAACGAACAAAAACTCTTGGAATGGGTGAAACCTTACATTTCAGATTCGAAAAAGTTCCACCTTATAATTGACCCGCGTCTTGAAGGAAACTACTCACTCAAATCAGCCCATAAACTTGCATCTTTAGCCAACAAATGCCTCACAAAGAACCCTAAATCCCGACCCAAAATGAGTGAGGTGGTTGAGATGTTAGGGAACATCATTGATGATACGTTGCCACCTCGAGAGGAACCTGAAATGGAATCCCAAATTGTTGCAGATGAGGCCGAACAAGGCCCAGAACAAGTTGATTTAGGGAAAGATGAGGGTTGTGGTAGCGGAAACTATATGAGGCGGGTTTTTGAATTTAAAGAATTGGTTAGTTTGAGACACAGATCGTGTGGGAGACTAGATTGGCGGTATTGGACACATGGGAGCCGTTAAAAACAGTGGTTCTGGTTCTCGCCTTCCTTGTATTGTATCCCATTTGTTTATTATATTCAAGAAAGGCTCTGAATTGTCTAATTAATAAAGCTTATGTTGGGCAAGTTCAAGTACTTCTGCTTTGTCTTTGATTTCGAGTGAATGTAGGTAGTAGAAGATGTCAAGTGCAGTTGCTAGATCGAGGACCCCGTTGTCTATCTAGTGGGTCAACCCATCCTTAGGATTTTCTGAAATGTGAAACTCAGCCACTCAGGAGTCAGGAGTGAGGACCTTGTTAACGTTCACATAATCCAACTTTTACAAAGGGTAATCGGCCTATTGATGCAATTTACAATCAGATTGGATCAAACAATCACAAGAACAAGCTGGGTATTTTATTCAGAAAACAATATAATCCAAAAACTGAGTTTATCAACAAAATTACAAGTATTTATAGCCTGAACCTAGCCAAGATTTTAGGCAATAAACAAGGAAAAAGGAAAGTAAATCAGACATAAAGTCTAATAATAATAATAAAAGATCAAGTTTCCAGCTTGCACTCCAAGTAGCGCTAAATAGCTCAGCCCAGGTCTTCCATTTGGGCTTCAAATTGGGCCTATTAAGTCAACCCTGATCGAATCACCTATACAGGCCCAAAACCTATACTTGGCGTAGAACATTTTGTTGGCCGGTTCTAAGCCGGTCTGAAAGTGGCCCAGTTAGGCACTTAGGCCTGATTATGGGATTAGGTATGCTTCCACACAAGAATTGCTATAGTATATGAGTATATCTAAGTATCACTCCCTATTCTATATACCTTTAGATTTTATGCATAATTCAACGCCCTGATAAAAAGATTAAGAGTATGTCGGGCATAACTAGCTATTTTGGATATGTTCATACTTATTTCTCTTGCCTTATTTTGGGTATGTTTGACAAACTAGCTAGTAGCTGCAAACTCGAGCTTTTGTTAGTATAATGTGTTTGACAAAATAACTAGAGTTCGCAGTTTATAAATTTAAAATGATGTAAAAGGATAAACATATTAATTTTAAAAGGTGAAATATAATTACTTATAAGTATTTAGGCAATTAACATTTCATAAGCTAAAGTTCTTTTGAAAATATATTTTTAGTAACTTATAGTTTGAGAGCTTATGAAAACCACAATATACTAAAATTTTTCGTAACCAAATAAAACTTATGAGCTTGAGCTTATAAAAATCCTAAACTTAAGCTCCTATAAGCTACATGCCAAATATACCTTTCATGTCTCGTAACATTATTAAAAGAATTTGGGAACACGATAAACAAAACCGTTTCTCCACTTTCGTCTTTAGGATTCGGACCTATCTTAATACCTATTTAACAACACATTTTCTATTTAAAAGGTAATATTTTTACTATAGTTACCAAGTACTTAACGACTTCTAAAAATATTTAGCAAGCACTTATGATGGTTTGATCTTGATGCTCGTGTAGCTATTTGAAATCTGTATTGAATTATGTTTTAAGATCAAATTGCTTGTTTTAGAGCATTGGTCCATCCACTTTAGGAAGACAGGGTTCAACCAAACCCAATGAAGTTTTTTGATATTTTAATTTATTGCAATTTTAATACAAGTCTAGTTTTAATACAAGTCATCATTGCCATAGAATTAATGCATAATTTTTTTAATTTTTATTTTTTGGTAAAAAAATTTACCCAGATTACATATTATTTTTTTTGGAATGACTACTTTCATTAAAATATCACTTAAACTCGATTACAGTCACCAATGAATATAAACATATAACAAAACATTAAATATTTGATAAATAAACCACAACTTATATATTATATGTTTGTATAATTTGCTGCAAAACTTATATGTTGCGATATATGTATCAAATTAAGTGGTAAATACATGACCTCCCATTTATGAAACATGAAAGATGGTTCAAGTTATATATTATTATATTGATAAAAGAAGATTGGTAAGATATCAAATAAATCAAGAGGTTCAATTAAGTATGTATCTACAAAACCTTGGTAATACAAGTATACAACACAATTCTATACACTTTATAGACAAAAGCAAAGAGTCAAAATTCTAAACTGAACTTGATATATATTTTTTTAACAATAAGTTTTATTAATACAATAAGAATTTGGCAAGGCGTCGAAAGTCTTAAGAAAACAAATTACATCAGAAAGTTCAGTGTAAATTGAGATGTCAGTCAAATGGTTTAACGTACATAAGATGATCATACATTTTGCATTTACCATCGACAAATAAGTGAATAACTAGCCGGACCCAATCGAAACCGAACTTTACACACCCCTACCTTAGAACATGCAATCTATTTGTATTTGCAATCGTAGACATAAACATCTAAAGGCATTCTTGACACAACTAAGCCGACAGAAATTAATTTCAAAACTATAAAACTAATCAATTGTTAAAATAAAATCATATAAATATATCAAAAGGGCCAAAAGTAGGTGTGATTTAGAATAAAGTTTCAAAAAGAGACAACACAAAGTCATAACCAAAAGTGCACATCTGAATGGTAACTTGGTAAGTGCCAGTGGGACAACAAATAAAATTATTCATAGCCTACCTGCACCCACAAAACCCTTTTATTTTACCTTTTAAACATCTTTATCCATATCCCATTTGAAATGTAAAGAGTCAACACTCAAAGTCTCAAAGTCATTAATTATTTAAATAAAGATTTTGCTAATAACAACTCCGGTTAATAACATGCATAAAGGTGATACCTTACATATAAAAAACCAACCTTCTGAATTTAATGACAAAAAGGTGCAACTTTTTATGAACGTTAAAGACAACACATAGGTCTGTCATTAACAAAACCCAATAAATAATAATAATAATATGTTTATTTTTGTTTCTATATGAAAGTTTAAATGAGTAATATTTTTTTTTCCTCAACCATACTTTATATTAGACAATGGGTATGTTTGGCAAAAAAAGCTTGGAGCTGGGGCTGTGGTTAGAGGCTGGGGCTGGAGCTTAGTGTTGGGGCTAGGGCCCGGGGCTTTTTTTTTTAACTCTCCTCACCCAAGGTTTTATTTTAAAGACCTTTTAGGGGCTTTTTGGGGCTGAGGCTTCTTTTCACAATCCCACATCCAAACAGGGCTTATTTTTAAAAGCTCAGGGCTTTAAGCTCCTAAAAGCCCTTTGCTATACAGACACAATAAAATAGTGTTTAAACAGTTGGTATATCATGATCTTAGCTTCTTGTTTTCTTTCAATTTAATATGTCTAACTGTTTGATTTAAACCAGATAAGATGATTCAATTAGTAGTTAATTAACATAGTCTTTAAATTAGTAGTATTCGAGGTGACTATCAATCCAGAGTTTATACGGTCGAGTCTTTAACTTCATTTCCTTATACTAAGAGCATGAGTAATATGCATACAACTCAAAAGAATTATATGACCTTCAACCTCGTCTTCTTCTCATATTCAACTATACTCTTCAAACTCTGTAGTACACACTACACAGTAACGTATCCAAGAATTCTAGAGGACGAGGGGCCTGAAAATTTTTTGACCTTAATATCAAGGTTTTGGAACTCGTGACTCGGGATCAGATCGGCGAGGTGGGGAGTCAGGATTTTTTGAAAAATCGGGATCGGATCGGGGAGAAATCAGATTGGGTTTTTTATATATAAAAATAATATTTTAAAAAATTATATATATTAGGTTGACTTTTTTGAACATAGATATTTTTTGAACATACCAATCAGTCATTTGATACACCTTTACAGCTGTAAACCTCTATATTAAAATTAATATTAATAAATAAATATAAATATAAATACTATTTGATACACCTTTATTCACACACACAGAATACTACACTTATATCTTTTCTCTTCTCTCTTCTTTCTGCTTCTTCTACATCACCACCGCACCGGAAAAAATCACCACCGCCTGACTTCATTCTTCTTCTATCCTTGACCGATCCTTGACCGAGTCCTCCGATCCTTGACCGAGTCGGCCGAGTTTGACCATGTTTGACCCGAGTCTGAAGCTTTGACCGATTTTTGGACCGATCCAAGCAAACTCGAACCCTTGACCTGCCGATCCCCGATCCGATCCCGAGAAATCGGCCGGGATCGGCGATTTTTACAACCCTGATTTTTAGGCCGAGTCTGGCTGACTCGACTTGTGAACCGACATATCCTCGATCTGATCTAGATTTCTCGGCCAATCCCGCCGAATTTACAACCTTGTGTATATATGTAATCATGTGTATGTATGTGTATAAGTGTATATATACAATTTACAGAGTATCATTATATTATACATTTTTTTTTGAACGGATTATATTATACATTTTATTATGTAACATTTTATATTATTATTGATTAGTTAGATTTTGCAAAAGTTCAATTGTGAGAATCATTTTACAAAATGTGAGAATCATGCCATAGCAACTGCTCTCAAGGAGTGCAAAGAAGCATCTCTGTACGTTTTTTACGCATTATATATATGTATAAAAATCTATACAATATATTGATCATTATGTATACATTATATACAATACAACAAAAAGGCAGAGAAGAAGGCTCTCTTGGATTTTAAGGCCTACTAAACTGCCCTTGGTAAAGGAGAAGAAAAGCCCAAAGGTGTAAGCACCTAAACGGACGGAAGTTTTTTTGGTTTTTTTTTTAATTTCTTGTTGATTTTAAATCTACTATTTATTTTTATTTTTTTTGTATACCATGAGATATACTTTGAATCTGGATTTATAGATTTAAAATATGGTATATTTGTGTATCTACCTTCTCTACTAAAGAAGGTTTCCACATGAAGTCATTATTGATATCCAACAATGCATCCATGATGCAATGCTTTCATCACGTATTTATATGTGTATAAATAATGTACATTATTATAAAGCTACGTATATATGTGTTAAAGCTGCGTATGTATGTATCAGGTTTGATACATTCTTCAGCTTCAGATATATATATATGGAAAAAGTGAATGTGTGGTTATCATGTACCCAAGCTAGGTATAGGACCCTCTCACATATCAATTTTTTAATATTTTTTGTATAATAAATAAATGACCTGGGCCCCATGAATTTTATAGATTAAAAAACTAAGGGGGCGTTTGGTTCGCAGAATTTTTTTGAAGGAATTGGAATCTGTCAATGAAATTAGAATTTAAAGGAATTGGAATCTGAAAGTTTTAAAATCTGTCTTGTGTTTGGTTGACAGAATCCAATGGAATCTAATTAAAAGAATTTGAATATAAACTATATCAAATGACTAAATTAACCTTTGTTACATTACAAATATAAATACAAAATACAATCTATGTAAAAAAAAAAAAGTATTCTATCTACCTACTTTATCTTATATATATATATATATACTTATATACTCTATCTTCTACCTAACAAAAAAGAAAGAAAAAAGAAAAAGGAACCAGAGTTAGCTTCCTCATCGTCATCATCATCGTCTCCATCATCGTCTCCATCATCATCGTCATCATCATCATTTTTCATAAAAAAAAAAACCTAATTCCATTCCTCCATTTTGCTGAACAGCCGGCCTTCTCCACCACCGCTGAGACTGCTGATGTTACTACTGCTGCTGAACCGCTGCTGCTCACTGCCGTCTTTAATCACTAACGGTGGCTGCCATGGCGGCAGGGAGGTTGTGGCGGTGGTTGGGTGACGGGGTAGGGGTATAGCAACGAACGAATGGCTGTAGCAAAATACAAAGGAAGGAAATAGGTTTGTATTTTTTGTAGGGCTTTTTTTGTCAAAATGTTTCAATTCCATTGGAATTGAAAACTTTCCATGGGTATAGTGAAGGATTTCTGAATTCTGTATTTTAAGGAATTTGAGGGAAAATTTTGAATTCCAATTCCATCATTTAGTCCAACCAAACAAGGTAAATGAAGGAATTTAGATTCCAATTCCATGGAATTCCTAAGAATTCCATGAACCAAACACCCCCTTAAAGTTAAAGTTTGGTGGTGAAGCTATAAATGATAAAAGGTTGGTAGACAAATTATAAAAGACCCAAGTGTAGCCGTGTAGGAGGCAAAAAAAAGAAAATGCAAACATTTTGGTGGCCAAATTATAAAAGACTAAAAATTTGTTGGGCAAATTATAAAAGACTAAAAGTGGTGCTGGAGTGGTGCTGAAGGTGGTATGGTCTGCATGCTAAAACTACTAAACTAAAAAAATATATAAATATAAATAAAAATAATGGCTCTAAAAAAAACGGTGTTAAAAAAAAGAGTTAAGAAAAAGGGTTAAAAAGGAAAGAAAAAAAAAACCATATTATAAATAAAAAAGAAAAAAAGTTAGTAGGCTCTCAATTTACTCTTCGTAAGCGTTACCTGAATTGTTAGTATACTAGATGGATGCCCGCGCGATACGGCGGTGGTGGTAGCGGCGGTGTGGTGGTGGTGGTGACGGGTGGTGGTGGTGGTGACGGAGGCGGCGAGTAGTGTAGGTTATTGATGTATAAGGGGGTAGTGTAGTTATTTTAGGAGTTAAGGGATAGATGTTATAAATTAACATTGAGAGTATTTTGGGTTTTAATAGGCTCATGATTAGTGTAAGTTAATTTAGTGAGGGCATATTGGATATTTTAAAGGCTAAAGTTGGGTGGGGGGATTTGTTTTATATAATACGGAATAGTATAGATAAATGTCTTAGGGGGGAGGGTGTGGGGGTTGGTTTGGACTCGGTATCACCCAAACCGAGTGGGAACACCACCCCTTCCCTTTCGGTTTCGTTTTGGGTTGGAGCCCATCGGTTTGGCAAACCGAGTGGCACAATACTTAGTCGAACGTTGGGAAATGTAAATGCATTCAATGTAAATGGTGAGAGTTGGTTTGGTTTGGTGTATCATGACACCTAGTAAAAAATGATGGATTTTTGATTTGAGAGATAAAATTGAGTTGTCACTATGGTATTGAAGGTTAGTTTGGGTTGGGTTATGTTGACACCCTCCCCCCTTAGCTTGTATCACCTATTCACAATCCAATAACATAAATGGTCATTAATTCACCTATGACCATAATTCTATTCAAAATCACAATTTCTCATTAGTCATACCAACAAATCCATATTGGTCATTTTCTTTATCAATAATTCAATATCTTATTTTCAAACTCAAAATCTCAACTTGAGTTTACTAGTCACTTACAAATTTTTCATCAGAAATGGGAAATATCGATAACTAGAAATTTTCTACAACCCAACCCAACCCAACCCATAAGCATTATTCAATAAACTCATCTTTTATTTCCATCTATTTCATCATTTTCAATCTACCCATAATCAAGCTCCTTTCTTATTTTCTTCTTCAATTTCGGCCCAAAAAAGACAATCCAAACCCAAAATCCTTAACACATAAGTTGACTCGGTTCCCAAAAAACCGGTTCGGAAAACCCGAAACCGGACCCGGGAAAAAACCGGTTTGGAAAAAACCGGTTCGGGTTTTCCAAAACCCGGCCGTTTGAACCCGGTTCGGGATTTTGGGTTTAAGAACCGGGTAGAAACCGGGTCGGGATAGGGTTTTGGACAAAAAAAACCGGAAAAAAATGGGTCAAAACCGGTCAATGGGTTGACCCAAAACCGGTTTGAACCCGATTCGGGTATGTTCAAACCCGGTTTTGGTTTTGTTGACCAAAAACCGGTTCGGGTTCGGTTCGGCCCAAAACCAGTTTTTGCCCATCTTTAGTTGACTGCCATATTTTGCAACTTCCTTTGTAATAAACACTATTCTTCCAAAAAAAAAATAGATCTCTTCACCAAATGAATCCTTTAGCAAGGGGCAAATTAAACTTTTCGATATAATCACGTACTTAATTAGCAAATAAATAAAATTTTGTAAATACACAGCAATGTTTGAAAACTATGAAAGTTTAAGCGATATTAACCAAAGTAATTTAATTAACTTTGATGATCAATTATTGTGGAATCATCTCTAACACTTGTAAGAGTACCTGCTCCATCTCTACCTTTATACCTTCTTGCAACCCACATATAAACCACCAAATTAACCATATTAATCCCCATCAAAATCCAGTAGAAGTAATCCAACTTACTTGCATTCAAATCATTCCTCAACCATCCTTTCTCCTCTTTCCCAGTCGCCTTTTCGACGATCTTAACAATGGCTGTACTCAACCAGCTTCCTATCCCGATTTCGCTCAAGAACATTGCACTACTTATACTCCTTGTACCATCAGTCGCTTCGTCGTAAAAGAACTCTAGTTGTCCCACATAAGTAAAAACCTCGGCACTACCCATGAGAAAAAACTGAGGAAACAACCAAAATACACTTAGAGTTGTCGGGTCAGAGTGAGTTCTACGTCTATGTTCCACCACTGCAGCTGATGCCATTGCGAAAATGGAAATGAAAAGCCCGACACCCATACGCTGTAATGAGGTAAGTCCACGGTGGTGGCCGGTTTTGCTTCTCAGGAATGGGACAATAACTTTTTCGTAAATGGGGACGAGAATTAGGGCGTTGATGGCTGAGAAAACGGGGATGGAGCCAGATGGGATGACAAAGTTTGACCCGAGTTTTCGGTCCATTAAGGCAGCTTGGCTGATGAAAAAAGTGGAAAGTTGTGCAAAGGAGATTGATAAAGCAATAGTGGTTACCCAAATTGGTAAAACTCTAATGAAGCATTTGAATTCTTCAACTTGTGTTACGGTGCATAAGTTCCATCTGTTTCGTGTGATTGATGGTTCTGATGATTCGTGATCTTCTATCATGGCTGCTTTATCTAAGAATCGGTATTGTGGAGTGTGAATAAGCTTTCTTGCACCAAAGATGTCTGACTCTTGAGTGGTGACCTCGTAAAGTTTGTCGGTGGACGTGACACGAACTCCTCGGACATGGTTCTTGATGGCAACCACAATTACCTGCAGTGGCGGATCAAAGAAATTTATTAACATGGAATCGGACCGTAACTTAGGCTACTATAAAAAAATGAACTAAAATATAAATGTCATGAACTAAATATATAGTAACCAAGTCTCGTAGTTGTTCCCCTAAGATACTTAACCAACCCATTAATTATACACGACTAAATGATATAGCATGTCAATATATGTAATCGGCAACGAAGCCAGTGGTGGAGTCCCCAGGTTTTACCCACAAGACGCAGGTTCAAACCTCGTCTCTGTGGGATTTTTCCTCGAGTGTCTGGCCTCATCCTGACTCCTTAAAAGATGGATGTACCCAGGGCCTCACCCTTGGATGGTGAGGTGCTTCGTGGGCTATTCGATAGCCGTAATGTGAAAAACAAAAATTTATGTAATCACTAATGAGGTGGACCCTTGGGTTTTAGTTTTTGTAGTTTGGGTGATGATCCATCAACCTATGAGTTGTGGTTTAAGTCTTACGGTGGACATTTTGTATATATGTATAGATTTGTATAGTAGCCTTTCTAAAAAGTACATATATATAAGTTGTGAACATTGAAACAAAGCTGAAACCTAATTTACCTGAACAAATCTTGTGAACGGACTCCCCATCGGTTTCTTGTACCGGTAACTCGAGAATCCAGCGATCAAAATTACGATCGAAGTAAACATGGTTATGGTAGGGATACCAAAACCCCAAGCAAACCCTTTTTCTTGTTGTACATAAACCATAAATGTGATTCCAAGCAATGCACCCATGTTAATTCCAAAGAAAAACCAATTAAAAAACGCATACTTTTTCACCACTTCACTCTCATCTTCTTCATCGAATTGGTCAGCCCCAAAAGACGACACACAAGGCTTGATACCGCCAGTGCCAATGGCAATTAGACCAAGCGCGGCATAAAGAAAGGCTGTTTGATTATCAGATGCAGGAGGACATGGTCTTTTCAGACAAAGTGGTGGACGTAAGCTGTCGAGTTTAGCTGAAATGGTCAGCATCACCATTCCAGCAAAGTAGATGAGTGAGAAGACGATGATGGTTAAGAATCGACCCAAATAAGCGTCTGCCACGAAAGCTCCTAGTAGAGTAAGCACATATGCAGCTCCAATCCAATCGGTTACATGTGTGGCTGCATTTGGTAGCGATTCATGCATTTCCCTTGCTAAATATAGAACCATACTCACGGCCACTGCGAAAAAGGCCAGCCTCTCTGCCACCTCGTTTACTAACAAAAAGATATAGGATAATTAAGTTAACTAATTCAAGAATCATATTACAAAACAAAGAACATTGGATGTAAAAAAGAAGGTTTGATAGTTAATGTTTTAATGTTAATTACAAGAATTTTATTACATGAAGGGGATAATGCTCAACGATATTTAGCTATACACAACAATTATATTAAAATGAGAAGAATAAGAAGTTTTTTAAGTTGCATCATATAACAACTTAAGTTGCATTACTGTATCACTGTGATGCAGCTTAAGTTCACTTCGCATTAAAGTTATAAAAATAAGGTGTGAATTAGCATGGGGTGCATTGATCAGGTGGATGATCCAACTTCGAGAGAAGGGTTTTGAACCGTTCGAGGGTGTGTACGGAGTCTAGAGCATGTCCGCCATTGATGCGTTTTAAAAAACTTCCTATTCTTTTCACTTTAAAAAACTTCTCATTTAAACCCACATATACTCTTTAACGATTTAATACAACTCCAATTAAGCTGACCAATTCATAAGTTGATCAATGACATGTTTTCTTTTAAACTAAATATCATTAAAAGTTCGATATATCTTTACCAATAATGAAGGGAGAAGCTTTCCATCCTCCGGTTTTTCGTTTATCAGCAATCCTCCCTCTGTAATCAACACAACCATTGCTCACCAACGTCATCGTCGACACGTCTAAACTCTCTAGTTTCTGCATAATTCAAAAAAGATATACCTGTTACAATGATCACCAAAAGAAATGTAATCACACACTATATATATATTACCTTATACGATGGTTGTTTTTTGATAGGATCCATTACAATCGATGGTTCTCTATACGATTTTTCGGATCTTTCACTAATTGTATCCATGATAATACTGTGTTTTTAAAATTTTGATTTTTGATTGAGCATATATATCGACTTTTGGTATGTTTCATCTGACTTTATTAGCTTAGCTTGTTATATATATGAAGGTGTAATAATACTGTAAGGATGTTGGACTGTCTCAATAGTGGGATGGCTCATGGCCGGCTTATGAATTGAGTTTCATGGCCGTTTTGAATCTTCTTAATATATTTGTCGATAAGATTATACTGTCAGTAAAAAAATTGATACCCACTTGCCATACTTCAATCCTTAGGCTAAAGTAATACAACAACAACTACATTATAGTAAATCCGAAAGTACGTAGATATGGGAATTGATAAAGTTATCACGTATTTTAATAAATTTATCCTGAAGTTATGGTATCAATATGAGCTCTCGGATTGACTATAATTACTTTTAACTTTTTTAATGTAGTAAGTATATGGAATTACTTTTTGTATGATATTTTTTTCTAACGATAATTACTTTAAGTCAACACAACAACCGCAAGATAACACGTACCCATATTAATTATCAAATACCCAGGTTTGAACCGGGAAACTCTTTAAACCATTAGACCAATAGCTAATTGACAGATGAAGTGTAATTAACTGCAGAATTAATACGTACATATATCTACTACATAAATAAGTGTCACTACAACAAAAAACCTTTTTCGCGGCGCTTTTTTTCGTAGGGAAAAACAAGTTTTTCGTCGCAATTTTTTTTTTGCGACGAAATTTACTGTGGGTCCCACTTTTAAAAAGTTTAAAAGAAATTCCAAAAATAATTTCTTATTTTCTTTTTTGGGATGATTTTTTCGTCGTGAATTTTTTATTAATAAAAATAATTTCTTTTTTTTAA
Source organism: Solidago caesia (assembly GCA_028566075.1). Lineage (NCBI taxonomy): Eukaryota > Viridiplantae > Streptophyta > Magnoliopsida > Asterales > Asteraceae > Solidago > Solidago caesia. The sequence goes on from JAOXNX010000032.1 coordinate 14,119,798, forward strand.
AACTTAATTTTTGTTATTTTTTTAATTAAAAAAAATTTTTTTTTTAATAAAAAGTATAGTCCAAAAAACCAAATTTCTTGTCAAATAGATATAAGTATACGATTATAACCCCTCAAGTCCTCAACCAAGGATACTTTTCAAGTTTATCAACATCGCAATATAAAAACGGGTAATGCACCCAATGTTAGAAAGGAAAACCATTGGTTATGTGTGGTCAAAACTGCCGCTCCAAATGTCAAATACTAAGTCAAACTAGCTAGCTAAAGGACAGAAAAACCTGTTTATAAGGTTATGTGTGGTCAAAACTGCCGCTCCAAATGTCAAAAACTAAGTCAAACTAGCTACAGGACAGAAAACCCACAACAGAATCTAACTAACAGGCTTTTGAGGATTTGGCATATGGAACCTTTAATCAATTGCCTATCAACTGTTATTCTATTTATACTTACCCATGTTAGCCAGTTTCATCTCTAGAAAACATCAAAATGGCATATAGATCATACTTGCCTTTCAAGAACTGAGAAAATTCTCTAATTGATAGGGCTGTAAATGAATCGAACGCTTCATGAACTGATAAATGAATATATAATTTTGTTCATATTCGTCTGTTAGCAAATTTGGCTTGTTCATGTTCATTCGTTCATGTTCATAAACAAATACAAACGAATGCAAATGAACGAACAAAAACAAACAAACATATATTTTCGAAGCATTAAGATTCAAATTTAATATTACAAAACAAGAAAATAGTTACCCAACATGCATGCTTAATTGTGATTTTATTTTTAGACATTTAACTATTTAAGTACATAAACGAGCATATTTATGTATGAACATAAATGAGCGAACAGGTATATATGAATGGTTTGTCGAACATGAGATAGCATAAATCTTAAAGAGATGAAAAAAAGGGTTCGCTGAAAACCAACCTCAATATAAAGCGCAGCCAGTCATCCACAATCTTTCGTCTTCATGCGTAGTCCATTTCAAACCGCGATGTCAATAAGAGTTTGTGATGTTATATTAATATATTCATGATATATATTGTAAATACATACACATGAGGGTGTACGTATATAAAGCTGCAAAGTTAGCTTATAATTAAATGATTGTTTGTTGGGAGATATTAAATACAAATGTTCACTAAATTTATTTTGAATCACATGCTTTTGCAGTGTTTCGAGTTTAAACTATATATTCTAGTTGGTTGGTGTGACATTTAATTCTCAACTATAAAGGGCTATTTGGTAGATTAAAAAGAAAGTGGAAATAGAATGAGAATAATTTCTTTTGTTCGTTTTTATATTCGTTTATATTTGAGAATATAAGAAAATAGTAGTGGAAAACACTTATATTTTATATTCTATACGAAATAGATATGAATGGTGAGAATGGAAATAAGAACACGGTCTTTCCATTCACAAATCTTTCTCTCGTGAAACACAAAAATTTGGAATATATAAACTCGATCAAGTCAAGTGAGTTGCACATTGAAACAAAAACAAGCCCTAAATTGCCCATAACCATGTCTCTTATCTAGATATAATGGCGAGATTCATGGTTTTCGAGCAAGAAAATTTAAATGCAATTAAGAACACATTGATTTCGAAGTCACTAACCTAAAATCTTTTCCATTTCTTCGATCAATTGTGTGGAGGTATATATTTATTACTACGTGTTTAAGATTTCAATGTTTTTTTAGAATTCAACTAGAAATGTACTCGCGCGATGCGCGATCTTGGATGATTTTAAAAAAATTTAAATTATATAGTGTATATGAAATTCGTAAACTTTATTCAGTACATGCATCATAAGGTGTGGTGGCCGGCAGCCGACTTCGCCGACTACCGGTTCTAGATTACATAACACACGGATACATATAAATGTGTTTGTTATTATTGCTAGAATATTTAAAATTGATTATTTATATTAATATAAAAATAATATATAGTTAATTAATATATAAATAATACATATATTAAATGATAGTAAATGATATGATAAATAAGGAAACATTTAAATTTTTTAAAAATTAAGACACTACCTATTTGATTTATAATGTAGTATAGATATAAATAAATAAAAGTTGTATTAAAAATGTATTTGTTTTCGTTGAAAATGCGTGAATTATTTAATAAATACAACTTGCAAGTGTAATTGGATATAATTCATATAAATGCAGAGCATTTAGTCGTCGGTAGAGATCGAGATATGACAGAATAATCAATTTTTGGTATGATTTTTAGTCATATAATAATCAAAAGAAATTACTACTCCATATATTGCAGTTAATTAATTTAAGAACATTTATATTTAATTTAGGGATAATAACTTGTGCATGTAATGAACTTTACCAAAATATTTATGCGATGTAATGATTTAATCGGACGTCTATGCAATGTAATTAACTTCTAAATCTGTCCAAAATACGTAAAAGGGTGATGCCACGTCAGATGTCACGTCATGCCATGTCAAATGTCACGTAACGAAGTTACATTTTTTCGACATATTTAAAAGTTAATTACATTGCATAGACGCCCGACTAAATCTTAACATCGCATAAACATTTTGACATAATTTATTACATTCCCAGGTCATTATCCCTTTAATTTAATCCTTTAATTAATTAAGATTAAGGCCATATAATATGGGATAACTCTGTTGCGATCGATATGGACTATTAGACACACATTAAGAGGCCTTATAATTGGATGCAAATAAAATAAATACTAATAATAACTATCTTTTATTACGGTAATTAACACAAACACAGTAAATAATAAAGAAAGATGATATATACAAACTGTCTCTTATACACA
>JAOXNX010000032.1:14128176-14139407 GCA_028566075.1 Solidago caesia
TACTTAATTTATAATTATTACATTTTCTAGCCATCAACTTGAAAACTTTTTAAATTTTTCATCATTTAATTAATTAATTTTTTTTTAATATTACATTTTAAAAACATTATAAAAATTAATATTTCGTTATGAAATTCATATGGATTCGATGAGTTTTATTACATGTTAAATGACAAAATGTTAAAGTATTATATATTTAAAGGATTGTAAACATTGTTATATAATTATTTATCACTAAATACTTAATTTATAATTATTACATTTTCTAGCCATCAACTTGAAAACTTTTTAAATTTTTCATCATTTAATTAATTAAAATTTTTTTAATATTACATTTTAAAAACATTATAAAAATTAATATTTCGTTATGAAATTCATATCGATTAGATGAGTTTTATTACATGTTAAATGACAACATGTTAAAGTATTATATATTTAAAGGATTATAAACATTGTTATATCATTATTTATATAACTTACTAATTAGATTTTAGTATCATATATATATATATATATATATATATATACGGTAGGTTAAAATAACTGTATTAAATTTTTAAAAATAGTTAAATGTAAGTTAAAATATATTTTTAATATTTTATGAAAGAAAGAAAGAGTTATAAATAATAAGATGGAATAGAATATATGCTTCAATGTTTCAGAATTCCTTTTTTTACTTTGATTTTACTTACATTTTTTACATTTAAATTTACTAGTTTATTTCGTATACTTTAAATTTGATTTTAATATAGATAAATCTCCCGTGTATTTGACACGGGTCTAAATCTAGTAGTATACTATACTATATATTAAAGCAATTGTACGTGAATAGTTTCCTAATTGTCCTCACATGCATGTTAATATATATATTAGGTGTAGCAAAAGCGTAACAAATGAATTTTTAGAAGGGGTGGTCATTCCCCATTTTATGTTTAGTTGGTCCCAGGATCAAAACACAGCCCCCCTCATTGAATTTTTTTTTTTCCCTAGATTTTATTATGTGATTTGTACAATAATTGGCCAGTCCAACTATTTTTACTTTTACTCTTTTGATCTTTTTTCATAATGGACTTTTTAGGCATAATTTTTTTTTTTTTGCAATATATATATATTTAATAAAAAAAGTTGGTTCAGCAAGGGGCGTACACTACTTTTTTCATAATGGACTATTAATATAAAATTAAACACATTTACGTTATTGTGTTTGTGATATTGTATTTAAAGAACAAAACGTGAAAAAAAAAGATAATTGCGTCCCGCAACGCGGGGCAATTTGAACTACCTAGTTATCATTATTATTAACCTTTATCTATATTCTTTTTAGCTATCGTGTTGTTATTATATGAAAACTTGCGTCAACAATAACCATCACCGTGTTGTTCATAACGTCGAGAAGTCTTATTTCCTTATAAGAAGTTGAATTTTGTCATAGGCAAATAACTTGAGGGTGGCCATGGAAATAATTGGAACTGGCTATGGAAAAAAAAAACCGGGTTAAACCGCTATATATGAGTAAAAAAATGGATCGTCGTCCCCGAGTAACCCGAACAGGAAAAACTTTATCCGTTTACCGTGCCTAGAAAATGCAATGATTACATGTAAGAACTAAGAATTGCCCAAATAACAACTTTCGACAAACAATTTTTGACACATATAGAAAACATGAAAGTCAACATCGTACACTTCTAAATTGTGTTAAATAGTCAAACAAAAAAAGTATATCTATACTACTATATAAAAAATCAACTTCACTTTTTTCAACTTTATATCTTTAAAATATCAAAATTACTCTTTAATTTCAAAAACTTTATTTTTATAATTAACCAATATACCTAAAATACCCTTAATGAAATAATTTACAACATCTATCATTGAACTCCTAAAATAAATACACTATTCCCTTTTATATCAATTACATTTACATCAATAATCACACCACCGCCACCGCCATCACCACCCATTTCCGCCGCCACCCGTTACCGCCGCCACGACACCGCCGTCGCTACGATCATTGCCGCCGCATCACAGGCACCAGTCTAATTAAAGTTTAACTTTAATTGCAATTAAATCTTCTTATTTTTTTTTCATTTTTCACCCCTCGCTTAATTAAGACTTTACATTTCTAACTTTTTCTTAAATTATTTTTAGTCCTTCAAATTTACACCTTCAAACTTGCGTTTTTTTTATTACTCAAATTTACCTTCAATTGTTTTTTTGTTTAACCTTTTTTATTTTTAATTTTTTATAATATAAATGGCTACGATTGTTCCAGTAACTTACCTTGTGTTACAACCTTTAGTAGTATTAAAAGCGTATCATGAGAATTACTTATGTTAGAGTATTTAAATTAATATTAGTGATCTTTTTAGGCCTAGCTTATCAAAAAGTCATTTATAGTTAGAGTATTGGGTTTTTATTAACTAAACAACTAGTTTGATTCAAAATAAATGTTCATCGATTTATAAAGGTTGTATTTTTAATTTCTTAAAATTAAAAGGTTCTAATATGTAAATAATTAAAATAATCTAAGGTTGTATTTTTTTTCTCCCCCCTTTTTCCTCTTTGCGTCACCGCCTCACCGGCCTACAAGGCCCCCATGGGTCAACTTTGTTTGACCCATGGTCAAATTGGTTGGCCCAAGGGGCTTTGGTGTCCATTAATTAATAGAAATCATAATATAGACTTCTTAATTTTTAACAATTTGTCTATTCCAGTTAGCACGTACATCCCACAATAGGCGACGCCGAACGGTTTTGTTGATGGCTGACTCCGACTTTGGATTGTCTAAAACACAAGTATATAAATTGTGTTTATTATTTATTGGTGAAATATTGAAATATATAAATGATTAAGTAGATGAAATACAAAAATAATATAAATATGAAAACGTTTAAAAATGCAAAATTTGAGCAAAACATTTTCAAATAAAAAAAGTTCTTTGAAAATTTTTAAGACACCATCTTATTTGTTTGCTATTGTTGAAATCATCGATATTTCGATTGGTAAACCACCAATATTCACAGATCATTTATCATTAATTATTATTTCAATAGAAATGGCAACTGCGGAAAACTAACAATCATAATACATTAAATATCGATCTCAGGCAAATAATTCATCATCAATATCACTTAATACTTAAGATCCATACATAACTAACTTCATGAATGTTTAAAACCTTTGAGATATGTCATTAATTAACAATTGTAAATGCAAACACACATGTAATTCGCTGGTCGACCAGGAACACCTTCGCATTGTGCATTGCCATTGTGTTTTTGATGGCATTCCATACTACACTCATAATGGTCACAATTGTTCTTGTTTAAAATATCTATACATTCCTTCTGGCCATGAACCGTTAAAACTCCTGCTGAAAACACAAATTTATACAAACGAACAAAACATTATATAATCAAACATAAAATTTATAGATATATATTATGTAAATATAATATAAGCACAAAAGAGCCAATTAAGTTAACAAACAAACCTGCAATAACAATAAAGAGTAGCAAAAAGCAAGTGTAAGTAAACTTGGTCATGTTTATGGACAATAACGTACAACTAAGTTAATCACTAGAACCTGGATTTCAATTTGTTTTGCTTTCGAGACTGGTCACATATTTTGTCGTTTAAATAGACAACTTATGTATCTTATTGTCGTTATGTTTTTAATTTTTATAGCAAGTAAACGCAATCTATTATTTAATGTCATAAATTAAAACTTCCAAAATGTAATCAACAGCTTTCAAACTTTTTACCATATATTAAGCACGTACATAATGATCACTATCTCGTTATGGTCATTATTTGACATTAAAATTGTTAAGGAATATAGTAATAAACTTGTTTTGAAATATTATTGTCATTTAATTCACTACAAATAGGTAAAGAAATGTTTTTATAGAAAATGCTTCTTTTTTTTTTCCATTTCGAATGATGTGTTATGTCACAAAAATGTAAAGGTATGGTGGAACATAAAAAACGTGAAAAAAGGAAGAAAATGTGATGATTTCAGGATAGCGTCACCGCTTGTAGGAATGGAAGTGATGACATCATCATTCTGAAATATACTTTATTGATTTTCAGGTTAGAATTGAACGGATTTTGCAAGATTTGATGTAAAACGGGCTAACCGTCAAGATTTGTACTTTTGGCAGAAAACCCTACGTTTTTTGGTCATCCATGGTCATTTAAGGGATTAAAATGATTTTTCTATATTTATGACCTTAACTGTATGTTTATTTTTTAAAAACAGAAAGAAATATGTATTATTAAAAAAAAAACCATTAGCAAGATGCTAATGACCGAAAGTACAGTTACAATCTAGACATCAATCAAATAAAGCTACATAATCTAGATTCATTTCGAGACCTTAACTGCTAGAATTGTAAAAAAGGTGAAAAAACTCGTACAAATTACGATACCAAGACAGGAGAAAAACCCCACCTACGGAGGCCGTGACAGTGGTTTTCACTCCGTAGTGTTTTTGATACAGTCTCAAATAGGTCTCGAGAAACGCTACAAATACAAATACATGAAAAGACCTTCCAAAGACAACACGACAAATAGACACCATAGCAAAGAATGCCAACCATCAGTTACAACCAATTTTTGTTTCTGATTTTAATTAGTATCAAATAAGGAATGGTTAGGAGTTGTATCACGACTCTACAATAATAGTTTATTTGGATATCTATTTTACTCTATAAATGTAGGGCTTAGGGCTCATTGTTTCTATATTCTTATCATTAGTAAAATTCTGAGTTTTAGTTATCAAACCGAATTTGGGTTTTATTTCGGTTCCATTCTATGTCAGTTACAATATATCAAATGGGGCAACATGAAAATCCAAATTAACAAGTAAAATATTTAGTTTAATTTCATGATTAGTTGGTTTGGTGTAGATCCATAAACACGTCAGCTAACTTTTAAATCTTGTCCTCATCAGTAATTTGGTAGGAATTATGTTTTCTTTGGGATCTCAAGTTGTTTGATATGTAAATAGTTTGAATTTTGATACTTGGTACAACTATTAGTTTATTTGCCATAAGAACGAAGCCGTGAGGTCGTTATTAGACGTATGATAGAACTTGATTATGTGTACTACGTGCAATGCAGAGTTATTAGTGTTTCGGTTTGAGGTCAGAAGGCTGTTTCTTCGACAGACAGATTAACGCTTGTTGTGTCTTGTTAAACTACATTATTTGATATCACTATGTGTGTGTTCTGACGGATTGCACTTAATTTTAACAACCATAAGTTTGTCCAAAACATGTTTATAGAGGAGCGGCAGTAATGGGTCAAAATGGTTCCCTCTTTAGTTGGGTTGAAATGGGCTGGTCTTGGTTGAGTTTATCTGCAAACACTTTTTTTTCGTAAATGTCATACATAAGTGTTTGTAAAAAATTGATTGCCCAATTATGATAACAAAAATATTATTGAGACAATAACAATCTCAATCTTTGATTAAAATCTATGGCTTCTTTTGAATTAAAAATAGCCTTGGGCAACTTTCAACTCGCTTCCACGCTTTCCTTTTAGCTTAAGTTTGACCCGTTTGAGATAACACACAGCCCAGATCAGTCCATCTATAAGTCTATTAGTCGAAATTGCCACGTATTATTTAAATTTCAAATTTCTTCTTCATAACTTACAAGCAAGTCAGAACTCATCCTGTTACAGATTGCAAGTTAAAGGATGAACTACTTAAGGTGGCCTTCTCGTATGATCATTGTATTCATTGCTGAGATTTCAAGTGCTTTTATCTTTTCCAGATGTCATCATTGAGGTACAAAAACTACATTGTATGAAACTAATAAAAATATTTTGTGCATGGATTATATCGATCTTGTTGCTGACCTGACCCAAACGGACTGTTTGCACCCGTAACAAAGTGATCTGTTTTGACCCGTTACCCATCTTCACTTTTTCCTATATTTCACATTTGCCAATCTCAGTCTATTGTTCAAGGATATGTTCCGCAGAATTACCTGTTGTAACAAAATCTCACTAATACACTGCTACACGGATTGTTAAGCGTAATGCTTTATACCAAAAGTATATACATATATCTTTTTAAGCCTCCAAAGAATGAAAAAGGAAAATCACTCTAATTTATCATGCATCGTAAATAATACATACAAGTAACAAGTACACACTAACACTCCACAAAAACTAACAAAAGGCATTCTAAAAATTTTACAACTGCCATCCGTGCAACCATTGCTATTCTACATAGACACTAACTCGATGAACCTATCAGGGAAGTGAAACTACAATTCTACCCCTTCCGTCGAGTTGTTCTCTATATTACCCTCTCATTTCCAATTAATGAAGGCATCAAATGAATTCAAATAACATATCTTCTAAAACTTCATCAAGAATTAAATCTTCTAAGTCAAGCCCAACACCCTCAGAATCCAACTGCAAGTTCATCCAACCATCATCCCTTCCCAAATCTCCAAATACAATGTCGTTTAATGACTCATTCACATCAGGCTTCAAGCTGAGCAGTTGACTCATACGCTTCCAAACTTCATCAAGAAAATGTGATCCAGCTGGAGCAGTACTAATATAGCAAGAAGATGACAATGCTTTTGGGTAGTATGTTGATGATCTTTCATACATAGTAATCAAAACCTCATCAACCAAATCAAATATGAGTAAACGACGAGATAACTCATTGATCTCCTCTGCAAAACGTTTTGGATCATGGTAATATTGAGACTCTATTTCTTGAAACACGAAAGGGTCTAATGGCTGGTTGGAAGAATGCCATGTTTGTTCAAAACCGTTCTTGATAAAACCTGAGCGCTCTATAATCTGTTTCACATAAGTGAAATCATCATCTTCTTGGTAGAGTCTCATTGACCGTCCCTTGTGTTTCTTACTCTTGAAAGTCTTGCTTTCCACAATATTTTCTTGTAAACCTGTAAGTAATCGACTTTGTTACTACGAAGCAGCTTCTAAGAATGATAGATGCTTAGGTAGGAATCAGCGGGTTGAATATAGGGTCAAAAAAGATAATTTTGCTATGGATCAACATTATGTCAGGCCAAGTTGACCCAAAAAAACTTTTCTACAAACTTTTACACAGGGTAAACTATGATTCCAAAAACGTATTGTTCCTAGGATTCGAACCTAGGACCTCTAGGTATTTTCACTCTTAGAGACCCAAATCATAACCACTAGGCCACCACCCCTGTGGTTGTTTTTTAAATAGTTATTGGCTAAATAAAATTATTTAAATGGTTTTATACTTTTATGCATTAAAAGTACATTCAGGGCAACTTTTGACCCATATAACATGTTCGACCCATATGACCCATTTCATTTTAGTTTGCTTTTTGGACCCGTTAGAGAAAATATAACCCGATTTCACCCATTCATAAGTAAATTGAAATTTTTTACCTTTAATACTAGTAGTTTTTTAATTAATAGATGCATATGTTAATGTAAATACAATTATGTATGAAAGATCATTAATGATAGTATTAAGTTACCTTCTGAGATTTGAACTTTTTCATCTGGTGGACAGTACTCAGGAGCTAGAACCCGGCTTAAATTAGCGATCTCCTGTGGAATCTGATGACTGTCTTTCTTTATTGTTACTTCATACGTATCTACACCACATGAATGTAGCTTGGCCTTAGGGCAATGTTCATCTGCTGAAAAATTCTCACTTTTATCTATCACTTCATTCAAACACTCACAATCTTGTGTAGAACTCAACTCTGTTTGATTATTTGAACGCACAGAAATGGGATTTCTTTCGTTTTGGCTAAAACTTCTAAGGAAATAAGCGGCACGTGATTCTTGATTGGGATTTTCAAGAAGACGCAAGGAATGATTCCTTCTAAAGAAACTGGGTTGTTGGGCACTTAAAAGGTTCTCACTCCCGTCTGTTAACTTCAAGCTTCTTGAAGTGCGCAGAGTGGCCTCTTTACTAACACTAAAATTATATAATTCTGAATATCTATCTGCAGATTCATTAAGGGAAGAAATTCTCCCGAGGCGCATACTTCCACCTAATATATTCAATTCACTATCCAATCTCTTTTCGGCTTTTGATATAGGAAAGAACTCATTAACTTTATCTTTGAGCTTCATAGGTATCAAGTCTCTACTGCCCGGTATATAAGCAGTGGGAAAAGAACCTGATTTGGTCAGTTTTGATTTTGCATCAGAAGCTTGGGAGCGAACTTCTAAGATATCGAGGAATAGCTCTTTGTCAATTTCAAACATATCCAAAATATCCTGAGAATCGGTCATTTCAGGATGTGTAACATCATTATATCCTTTAGAACTCACTGGACTTTCTGTATCATTTTCAGGAAAGAAAATGATTGGATGAACCCATTCATTTGTTTCCAAATGATGTATTGAATAAGTCCTTTGCAACTTTGGACTTGGTAAAAAATCTTGATCTACATCTTTATCAATATCCTCGGAAACTAATGCCTTTATACGAGCTTTTAACGATCTTTTCTGGGGAGAGCTTGTTTTTCTGTTACTCTGATCCACCTGATAAATACCATCAATTTACTCGTTATTTCGTTTTCTGTTAAAACAAGTAACCACACTTTAAAATCATGAGAGCTAATATATATTCATAAACTTACCAATATATGACCTTCTAAAGGATCTTGATCATTTGATATCCTCTTGTACCTTCTGTTGCCTAATGAAATATAAATAAATAAATATTAAAAAAACAATTTTAACATATGAAGACACATATTATGATAATAATTGGCATGAATTTCCAAGATGGACTAAAAAATAAGGTTATGAAGTTAAACACAATCAACTTGACTTGCAGAAAAACAGAAGTATATAATCATGAAATAATTTGCTTACGTTTCTGATTCTTAATCAAGGCGTCATGCTTTCTATGTGGAAGTATCTTTTTGACATTAGAGTGCCATAATTGGTAATCAAGAGCATGAAATACGCTAGAGATGCATCCTGGATGATTCTTGTGATCAAACTGTTCTTCATTCTCAGTCCACAACACTTTTGCCATTTAAACGTGTTCGATTATATATCGAATTCGAGTTCTATTCTTCCCAAACCTTGATAGAACATAAACCAAGTTCCTGCATAAATTGATCACAAACTTCATATATCAACCTCACAAAAGCTAAAAAAAACATATATGCATAATTGTTGACAATTTAAAGACTAAGAGATGTAAAAGTTGATATGAAAGTGTACCAAAAGAGAAAATCTTGAACAATGATTTTCCTCAAAAAAAGCAGGGATGGAAACAAGACATATAGGTATTAGTTATAGTTATACCATGAGAGAAAATGAGCACCAAACAAAATAAAAGACAGAAAACATATAAAGTAGTATAACTAAATAAATAGTGGTCCTTTGCAAAAAGTTGATCTTTATAAAGGCACCTTCAACATGTGATATTATTATTACTACGGGGAGTTGAATATAAGGTTGTTTCATACCTAAGTTTAAGTATAGAATTACTCATATTTTTGTTTTTTAATAATTAAAATAGGGCCCAAATCATTTATTTATTTTATAAAAAATATTAAAATATTAGTATGTAAAGTGTTCCATACCTAATCTTAAGTATGAAACAGCCTTATATTTATTTTTGCCTATTATTATTATATATATGCTTTTAAATTGGTTAGCACAGTTACAAAAACAGTTTTATATTAGACATAATATAGTAACTACTTTTTTAAATGTATGCATAGCCTTCAATATACATCTTTTTTTATGTATGTTATAATATTTGAAGGTTAAATGTTATAAAATAGCAATAAGCTTTTTCGATTTCTCTATGTCGTTAACTATATGTTTCACGTCTATTTAAGCAATTACAGTATAATTTTATTTACTGACGAAAGCTTAAGTGTTCCATTGTAACCGGGTGACACGAGTGATGCGGTAAAACTTAAAAGATACCATTTACACGCGGTCCATTGTGACATGTTAAAATGCTTAAAAATACTTATCAAAATAAATTCATAAATTGTCAATGATCTGTGGTTTAAGTTTTACCTATGAGGTGGAGGTCCGAATCTTATTAGGTGTAAATTCATACTCTATTAATCCTCAGTTGTTAAGGGGAGCATAGTGGAGTTTTTCCTTTGGCACAGTTGTTCGGCTCGTGGTAGCGGGATCCAGTTTAGACAACCGACTATCCGCTGTCGAGTTAGGACCTCACTATTTGACGGTGAGGGGGTTTGTTTCTATTCGAAAGTCACATGTCCAAAAAAAAAAAGAAGTGATAATTACCTACCGGGAAATGATAGATCCTCCTAAAAATTAGCTTGATAATCCTCTTAACAACTTGATTACATGACAAGTGTAATCCATTAATTCTCTCTCCTAATTTCATCATTTGATTTTACCACATGTCATGATCAAGTTATTAGGAGGATTATTACGCTTATTTTTTCTAAGGATATATCATTTTCCTTACCTTTTTTTTTTTGGAATAGCGACTTTCATTATACTAAAAAAACCCCATATACAATCACCAAGGAATAAAGAAAACAAAACACTACTATACAAAGAATTACAAAAATGAAAAATCAGTCCAATTGGACCAGGACCAGGCGGTCTTCTTCGCCCTATGTTTGATCCAGAGATACCCAAGAGAATGGATAGACTCAATAACTCGCGTACTAGACCAAGCCACCCCTTGGAAGATTAACTCATTACGAGCTTTCCAAATACACCAACACGAAATCAAAACAACCGCATGAAGAACTTCTCTACTAGAAGAGCAAACAGGAGCCGTCTCAAACAGGTTCATAAGGTCCCGAATGGAGAATGCAAAAATGGGCGGCAATTTGCACCAACGCTCAATATGATGCCAAATACTCGAGACCGTCGAACAGGAGACCAGAAGATGATCCACTGTTTCCGGCCAATCATTACAAAGTGGATAGAGATTACAAGGGATAATCACATTACGCCTAAGCAAATTGTCACGAGTGGGAATGCGGTTCAATTCAGCCCGCCAATTGAAAATATTCACTTTGTTTGGAAGCCACTTGCACCAAGAATGTTTGTAGAAGGAAGACGGTACATGGAGCTGCAACAGATTCTTACATGAAGCAACCGAGAACCAGGGACGGATCTACATAGAGCCGTATGGGTTCATCCGAACCCAGTAAACTTTTAGCCGTAATGGTAATTTTAATAGCGATTTTTTAGCGAACCGAACATCTTAAAATAGCGAACCCTGT
>JAOXNX010000032.1:14166591-14178590 GCA_028566075.1 Solidago caesia
AATTAAATGAAATGCCACATATTAAAATTAGAGTGACTCAGCAGCCACGTAGGATCAAAATTAAATGAAATGAAAGTTGTAACCGGTTAAGCATTCAGCAGGTCACCATATACATTGATTGAACCAAATAACGAGTTCATTACATAACATAAACACCCGAGTAAATCATTGCATAACATAAACATTCGGCGATAGTTCATTGTATCTCCGTACACTATGAATTTTAAAACGAAAACTGTGATTCAAAACGGGCCGTGCCCTTAAAGCATTAATAAGGGGCAACTAATGGAGGTGATAGGTCATAGAAGGTGATCGGTGATAGGTGATCTACCTACGGGCGGCAGCCTTAAGCCACCATGGCTCCGACATGGATGGAAGTATTTACATACACCTTAAGAATTTTACACAATTTTATTATAAAATGGGTATATATATGATAGAATTTGAAGTTAAGTTAGGTGTATATGTAATTTGAAGATTTGAATGGGTAATTAATACGTAATATTAATGTTTAAATGGGGGAAATATGAAATTCTACCATATATATAAATCACCAAAAAGTAAAAGTAAGCATATAATGCGACTAAGAAATTATCGATGTCGTGCATCCCATTTTTAAATTGTACTTACAGAAAGTTAGATATGAATCACCTATGCCTTTGAAAATGGCTAAATGACTACGATTTATAAATATAAAACTTATAGATGGTGACATTTTTATTTGTTACACTTTTTTGTCCTTTTTAATTATTTTATAATTTTAAGTTGTAGCTACCATGTCAAACACTTCTAAAAAATAAAAACTCTCTCTCTCTCTCTATATATATATATATATATATATATATAAAACACCAAAAAGTAAAAACAAGCATATAATGCTACAAATAAGTTATCGACGCTGTGCATTCCATTTTTAAATCGTACTTACGGAAAGTTAAATATGAATTATATTATACGGGAGCTGATATTGGTATCACAATAATAATTAAGGAATATACCACAACTGCGCATTACATATTTATACAGTATGTTATAAAACTTATATATTATGATACATTTTTTTTTTGGTACATTTATCATTTCTCATATTATATACGACCATATATATATAGTTCCATTCACAATAAGTCATATATGTTATAAAACTTATATATTATGATACATTTATTTTTTTAGCCATATATATATAATTCCATTCACAGTATGTTATAAAATTTATATATTATTATACATTTATTTTTTTTTGGTACATTTATCATTTATCATTTCTCATATTATATACGACCATATATATATTGTTCCATTCACAATATAGCATGTGTGATGTCTCACATTTTTAGACTCAAGATAGATTAATTTATTAAGTGTGACGCCATTTTAAATTTGAATACTATCATGTAGTTCCAAAGATTTGACCAACTCCAACTATATCACTTTCACTATTATTTCAAGACTTCATATTTTTCTCCCATGAAAAAATGTCAATTTTAGGCAAACCCAACAACAATGAAAATCTGGGATCATCATCTTTCCATGAATTTAAAAAACAAGCCTCTTTTTTCCTTAAAGAAAAGATCAAGACTGCTAGATTAGCCTTAACTGATGTCACCCCTGCTCAATTGTAATCTCAAAGTGTTCTTTTTTTTTTTTTGCGTATTTGGATTAGTTTATTTTTTAGGCTTATCGGCTTATTGAAATTTCAAAAAACCGATAAGTTCATAGCTACTTGGCTTATATAAGTATGATCAAGGTGATAAACTCATAAGCCCGGGAGAAATGATAATATTGGTTTTTGGAAATTTCAATTAGCCGATAAGCTCAAAAAATAAGCTAATCTGGGCATATCCCCTATTTAATTTTTGGTTTATTTTTCCTAAGCAAAGTTTAACTTTTTATTTATTTATGGGTTATTAAAGATTGGTTGAAGAGTCAACAAATGGCAACCAATGGGCACCAGATGCAAGAACCTTGAAGATGATATCAAAAGCTGCTTTTGAAATTGATGATTATTGGAGGATTGTTAATGTTCTTCACAACAGGTATATAGTATACTATATATTTTGTATGCATTTGTTTTTGTTTTTGTTTTTTTTATTATTGAGTGTGACTATTTTGAGTTAAATAACAGATTGGTGAGATTTGATGCAAACAATTGGAGGGTGTGTTATAAAGCTGTATTGGTATTAGAACACTTGCTAACACATGGCCCAGAAAGTGTTGCACAAGAATTTCAGACACATAAAGATGTTCTTCAAGAAATGACTAGTTTTCAATATATTGATGAAAAAGGGTACGTCTTTTTCTTCTTGTTTTTGGATGATTTGATGTAAAAGTTTAATCTTTTATTGTTGGTTTAGCTTTTTTATAATATGGGTAGCAGTAGTTTGTTATAAAAGATTTTGTTTTTTTGGTTACGATTTTTATTGTGTTTTATGGTGTAGATTCAATTGGGGGCTTAATGTAAGAATGAAATCAGAAAGAATCTTGAAGTTTTTGAAAGAAGGGAATGTTTTGAAAGAAGAAAGAACAAGAGCAAGAAAATTAAGTAGAGGGATTGAAGGTTTTGGGAGCTTTAGCCATAGAGTTTCATCCGAAAATGGTGTTCTTCAACAATCTTCAGCCGAAAAATACAGAAGGTCTAATACCCAATTTAATGAACATGGAAATCTTGAAGAAAATCAGATTCAAGATGCGAAATTGGAAGCAGGAAACCCCATCAAGAAAAAAACGCAGAATTTGGGTTCTGGTAGTGGATCCGTTGATAACTTAATAGTAGAAAAGTTGGGAAGTGAGTTGAGTGTGAAAGAAAATATGGCTCCAAAGGAGGATGTTGTTCTTGCTCCGATAGAGGAATCAGATCCATTATTGGGTGATAGAAAAAATAGTTCAAAGATTATGGTAGACGTTGAAGAAGATCATCCATTCAACGACGAAGAGAATGAGGCGAAAATGTCCTTGATTTGATCAAATGGAGTGGACAAAAGTGTTTGCTTATTTGATTACTTGTAGCATTTATCTTGCTACAAAGATGTGTTTTGAGTAAAAGAAATATCATTTTTATGTACTCAAAAGTTTTTAAAAAGTATAATATGATGTTGTTCAGTTGTTGTGTAATGAAAACAAATAAAAATGGATTTGGGTCTGACTTTGTATATGTTAATCTGATGTTTGTTATGTGATAAACTCAAACAAAACTGGAATTGGATTAGATCTCTAAATCATAAGATTTGGATTTAGATATGGGTTGATGACTTGATGGTAGTAAAATATAAAAAAAAATAAAAAAAATTATGGTCCCGGCGGGGCTCGAACCCGCGACCTTCGGCTCATAAGACCAACGCTCTAACCAACTGAGCTACGGGACCTTTTGTGTTTGCAAATTAAGGTTTATGTTTTTGTTTTTATCGTTCTATCATTAATGCTAATTAGAGTATTAGACTCCAATACACGTTTTGTATAGCCAAATATAACATGGCTCGTTTAGATAAATGTTTATAAGGTTTGAATTAAATAGAACTAAATGAAACATATGATGATACCAATATCAATAATGGTATTGGAAGCTGGTTTTTGGGTCTTATATGGAGTAACTGAGCATTGATGATCAACCGAAAATGGTAACGAACTGATCATTCGATAATTACATTAGTCAAGGTATACATAGTTACAAGCCGTCTGAGAGGTGTTACGGTTGAAGTTGCGAAGAAGCTCATGTGTAAACGATGCCAATGGTGGGTACTTAAGGAGACATTGTTGTCTATGTGCGGTTCAAGTATTCGTGAAGCATTCAGTCTTCGTGGCTTATCAAAGCAAGTTTCCTCCGGCCTTAAGTAGGGTGACAGGGCTTCGTTGATGTCGCATACTTGCTTTGGTACATCAAGTGTTGTTCGGTCATTTTACATATTACTTTGGTTTACACTCGATTATCTAACATGTAATGTAGTGTTGATCTAGTTTCTAAGGTATTTGAGGAGGACCATCCTATGACACAAACCGAAACCTATAAAATATGATTCACCCTCATTCAAGAGGGTCGTCTCTTTTTCGTTCTACATTTCTACTTTCTCTCACCCTTTCAACTCTTTATTCCTAGTATATCCGTATCGGAGAAAGGTGGTGCACATTATTGCTAGAGAATAGACACCCGAAAGAGCCATCAAGCTCTGAGGACACAGAATCCCGAATCCTCTTCTAACAAGTTATTTCTTGTTTGCAGCGAAATCTAAGCTTGAGGCTCGTCGAGTTTTTTCTTTAGTTTTTTTTATACATCCATGTCTTATGTGTCTGTTGCTCACCATGCGTCTCTTATGGCATATTGGGAGTTTTACTCAAATATTTGTCTTTTATTTGAAGAAACAATTCTAGCTGCCACGAGCTTCCATTTAATAATGCTTCCGGAAGAAGACGAGGCTTTGGCTCTTGATATGTTATCCAGATGGGAACCATCTATACTGTAGAATAGATAGAGGTAGTCTTGAAAAGGTTCAGTAGTGCTGATGACTTGTGAGGGGTACATTTTAGAGACAGTTTGGTTACTGCTTCTTTGGGCTCTAACATGGAGTATATGTGTCAAGTCAGCTGCTGTCATAAACTGCTCCTAAAGGTCATCTACAGCTGCCATGGGTTGGAAGGAGCTAGGTTGGCTGCAAGTCTCTTACAAGTTCAGTACAATGCAAAAGAGGATCAATTTGGTCATTTATAGTTGCGGGTATGGGATCATGATATGCTATCTGCCTCTCAAACCAGTAATGGTTCATATGGCATATGCAGAAATTTAACTTGACCTTTACGGAAGCCTGCATTTTGTGTGCTTGTAGAATGTTTAAACATAGAATCTAACTAGAGCTTGGACACCAGTAACTGTTGTAATTCTATTTTCTAGTGATGGAATGGGTCATTGTGTGGGCAATACGAATGGCTACCTCGATGCTTCTGATTTGGGTCATCTGTTCTGCCGACTTGGGTCACAATAATGCTGAAGGATTCCCACTTCAGTATTGACGTTCAACATGAACAGAAGGATTCGAAGGCTGTGACTGCACTATAATGGGGGAGTAATGTGTTGGTTTTAACATGGTGTTCCATTTCCTTGTATTTTTTTTATTTTTTTTTGGTGCTTTGCAAATGGCTACTTGCTTCCCATCATCAGAGAGTGATTCATGAGATGGGTCAGCTAGGTTGATCTTTCTCTTTGTCACAAACGGGTCAAACGGGTACGTTTCATCTCTAATGGGTCAAAACAGGCAAGTTTCAGCTATAACAAGTCAGATATATGTAGCACAAAACTACAAATGAAGCAATAATGGCAACCAGGCCATTTGTACTGGATAACCATATCAAATTATACAAAAAACATGTGTACAGCATTGGAAAATTACTAAACTTAACAAACTGAAATCAAACTGAGTAGTGGTAGTCAAACCGTTTTTTGAATTTAATCCGATAATCTCAAGTCACCACAGTTCAAATCATCAATTCTGATTACCAAGGTGCATGCTTATGGGCGTTCTGTACGACGAAAATAACATATCATCAAAGATCCAACAATCTGTAACCCCAGAGTCACAAACCATTTGCACAGTTTTAAAAAGGATTACTGCAGAGGCCATAAACTAATACTAATGAGAACCAGCTGTATAAAATCAGAAGGCAATATATAATACTAGCATAGCTCATTTACATCTCCACAGACAATGAAGCTCAGGCTCCATCTACTATTTAAACCAGAAACAGTCGATGCAAACAGTCCAAAACTAATGCAGTTCCGAGAAAATGATAGAAAAATCAGATGAGCACCAACAAAAAAAATGAACGCTTGAACAGTAGGCCCTTTCGGAGTTACTGCAACGATATAAAATGAGAGATGGTTGTACCTAATGTTACCAAAAGATAGATTAAACTGGCAACAACCACCGATCCTAACAAAGTTAAATAGCACCTTAGAGGCTCTAAAATGACATAATGGTGGTAGTACACCATAGCCTGCCGATAACATTTCAATTTCACAACTTTTGGTACTTGTAGATTCTTTAAACTACGTCTATTCTCAATAGAACCTGTAATTTTGATAGTCCTATACCTAAACTTTTCGGGTAAAGGGTTGATTTACCCCGATGAATTTCGTCCTATACCTAAACTTGTAAGCCAAACAACCACACACTAGCTATCCCTAAGAATTGAGATTAAAGATTGCTTGCCCAACAACCACAAAATCGCAAAAGATATATAGGGCTGGTCCTCGCCTGAAGATGAATAATAAGACCGAAGATTGAAAGCAATAAGGCTGGATGTCTTGAACGAGGCATGAGCAACATGAATAATGAATTGAAGAGATGTATAAACTAATAGAGGTCAACATAATTTGAAGAGTCTATCTTTGTTTTCTCACACAACACGGTGTCAAGAAAATTCAGGACATGAGCATCCAAAGTGCGCGTAGGGTGTAAGTAACTAAGTCGAACTTTTTGCTACAAAGAACACACACAATAAGACATGTTTGTCTGTGTAAACGTAAACAATGCAGCCTAGGTAACTAGATAGAAGATGATCACTAATGGAACTATTGAATTTGCATGGTTTTTTAGCTGATGTCAAATACCAGTCCAGGATTAAGTCGAGAGTAAAATCCTTGTAATCTCCAAGCTTGCAAAAATCGCTACTCAGAATTGGTTGGGCCGAGGACCTTGGAGCGAGTACTCAAACTAATCGGGGAGTACTCAGATCCGAATTTTTATATAAAAATAATAAATTTTGAAAAAATAGACCGAAAACATAATTGTTTAGAAACATAAACATAATCCTCGAAATACTTCGAACATATAAATATTAGTTATTAGCACTTTGAAAATATAAATATTAGTTATCCAAAAATATAAGTAAGTTTTTTTTATAAAAAAATGTGTGACGATTTTGAACAATTTATCATAATTTGACTGATTTTGACCAAGGTTGACTATTTGACTGCGTATCGAGTCTGATTAGAGGCTAATCGTCTTGGCCTATGTCCAATTCACAATTCCTCGCCGATTACTCAACCGAGGAATCCGACTTTTATAGCACTAGAAATCGTTTATCATTAATATTCATTACTCACGATATGTAATGTAATATAAAACAAAAAGGTCTATAGAGCAACAGCATCAGAAAATCTCACTAAGCTTACCTGCTAAAGATCAAGCAATATTATCTCAAGACTAAGAATGCTAGAAGTAGTGGTAAACAAGCTTATTTTGGCTGCTGCGGTTTACTATATTTGGCAAGAAAGGAATGCTAGAATTTTTGAAATGAGTCAAATATAGATCTAATTACAGAATCCATTGATTTACTATATTTCATAAGCAAGTAATTATGATTCCGTTTGCATAACAAACAAACTATCGATTTTGTGGAGAAAAAAACACAGAAATCCTTGCCCAATTCATTCTAATATATATATAATCATCAGCTTTAGTTATCCATCTCCTCTTGACATTCTTTTTATTTTTGAACTGTCAAAGCACCATGTCAGAGCTAACCTAGACTTTAAGTGGTGGTTCTGATATATGCTTTTGAATTGCACGATTCATGCCTAATATCTTAAACTGCTCATCATTGTCAACATCATCAAGAACCAAAACAACCTTCTGATGCTTACCATCCTTTCTATTCTTCCGATTCCCTGGTGAGTGGTGATAGCTATCTATGCATATACAACTCTCATCATTTTGGCCAAGATTTGAGATTCTCATATTCTGCAAACTAACCTTCCCAATTGGCTCTCCAACCTTCAAAATGCATATTAAGGTGACCATATGTAGCTTTTTCAATTGTCGTCTTACCTTATTCCTGCAGGCCCACAAATTGCAATTACAAGAGCATCATCACCATCATCAGTGGAAACTCGGTTTAACAATGAAATCCCTTCTCACATCCGAGATTCTATCCCAACAACAGGGTGCAGGTCTGCTACATTTACATCTGATTGACCATGCAACAAACTTTCTTATTTTTTTCAACAAATTGGTCTAATATCTTCTTATCCCTGACAATTTCAAATACTTGAAATCCCTGTTCTCCCTATTGTTCTATTTATAAAAAAAATGATCAAAAGCAGTAAACGGATAAAAAGGAAAGGAAGGTTTTACCCCTTGGCATCATCTTGCAGGTGCAAGCCAGGCAGTTGTCCTGCCTCTTGCAGGGCGTCCCTACATTTCTAAACCTCCCGTGCTCGAATTCTATATCATGTTTTGTGAATGGTTCTTTATAAGAACCTTCTTGTTGGGTGCCAACATCAAATTGTCTGACATCTAGATATACAGGAAGAACAACTTGTTTTTAGTTATGCATCATCTGGGAAAGCTCGTCAAGCAACCATTTGGAACCGG
The DNA here is from genome assembly GCA_028566075.1 of Solidago caesia. Lineage (NCBI taxonomy): Eukaryota > Viridiplantae > Streptophyta > Magnoliopsida > Asterales > Asteraceae > Solidago > Solidago caesia. Next base: position 14,174,955 of record JAOXNX010000032.1, read on the forward strand.
CATAATTGGTGGGAATACAGCAAGTCAGATTTTAGACTCCTTTGGCTTCCAACATCTGGGGAGCAATACCAAGAACTCTTGGGAGGGAGGTATCAATAATATATCAAAGTTATGGCGTCTAAGAACTCCATAGAGGTGGCTAGTGAATTTATTATGAGTTTCCTTACTCCCCTGATCCACCATCACACTATTTTCTTCAATCCTAATATTCTCTCTTTATCAGTTTACCTTAAATTATTGTCAAACTTTATGCAGTGATATATTCTAAAAATCCCAGCCTCAATCTACTCCGAATTTAGGGGTTTATATCCTAATGGATTCAAAATATCGTTGTTCATTGAGTTAAGCTATCTATTCAAAAGCCAAATAAAACGTATTCCACCTATTTTGCAAGCAATTTGACTAAATAAGACTGATGCAATACAGTCAAGATTGTTTGTGATTTTGTTTGCTCTCACAATGTATATGAATAAGTTGTAACAATTCAAACTAAAATTAAGATTACGGTAAACAAAATTAAATTCAATAACTAGCAGGTACTAGCCCAAGCATAACTTCCACATTTACCCAACCACTAGATCATTCATCATTGAATCATTTATACGGAAGTTAACTCAATTCCCTGAGTAAACTAGTTCTAGGTATTGACAGCCGCGAGTTAACGATTCTTCTGAAAAGCTCATAAATTACACCCTAAGCAAAATAAAAAGTTCGACAATCGTAATTTCTGGAAAGACCCAATTCTTGACCTCTAAATACCCAAGAACTGCAGATAAATCAGATTGTTCATTTCCATGGCACTAACTTACGACTTGCGGGTACACAAAAATACATCATAAACAAACAAACTATTCTGAACTTGTAGTCTTAGTTGGCTTTCAATTATTTCAGGAGTACCAAGAGTGGTAACACAATCAATAAATTCTAAAACAATCATAAACACTAATTTCAGAAGAATAACCAACTACCCCTTAATGTTTAAATCATAAAATTAACATATGACAATTGACATAGAATACAGAAACTTGGTTCATTTCCCTGGATGAATAAAACACAGCAATTCCATAGAAATCCAAACTCAATGCTACATTCGTCTGTGTAAAATGAAACCTAGATAGAGACTTGTATAACAGTCTCGTGCTCCTATTTACTAACATACAGCTTACAGTTACCCACATTAATAGGAAAGAGGTTGCTATTTTGTAGCAAGTGACACGTACAACAGTTGGGAAATTATAAATGACATAAGTGTTGTTGATATCCCTACCGGATTGGGGAATAGCACCAGCATAGGATCTCCTCTTTGTTTGAACGTTTTTCCATCTTCAAAGTCTTTGTTTCATTGCTATTCTTCATCTTTTAGCTTCAACTGTCAATCATATATCTCCATCTAAATCACCTGCAAATATAACTCCTATAAGACATAATTTCATCCAAACATCAACAGGTGTATACAAGTATTGAGGTAAAAATTAAGGTGTCGCAAATAAACCATAGTTTTCCCGAGTTTCTTGAAAGTCTCGGACTATAAATGTCTGGAATAAGTAATGATGAATGAGGTGAAGATATTATGCTAAGTATTAGTCAACATAATTTGTAATGTGAACAAATATCAAGACTTGAACAGTTTGCTAGTATAAACACATTAAAATTAATATTAACACAATCACATAAATGCTGGTGTATGTAACCAATGCACACTCATGATCAAAAAGGGATTACTGAATTACTAAAATATCATATGCATACTAGATTCCTCATTATTCAAACCCGCGGCTATTGATATACTAAAATATCATATGCTTGTGAACATTTTGATATAGCAGACTTCAAACTACAATCAACAATAAATACCGATAAAAGCTTAAAAACAATCCCCAATATCTTTGTTACAAGAAACAAATAAATTCATTTAGCATTTAAGCAAACATCAAATAATATTACGAGGCTTTACCAGCTAGAGACAATAGTATTTCATCACACAACTTTCACTGAGCAAGTTTGCATATATCTTCATATTCAATCGCCTGGATAACTCTCCCATCATAAATACCCTTCTCAATCTGCACTTTGGCACAAAATTTCTCTGTATTTACAGAAACCAACCTCGCATTCGACCCACGGTATGCGCCGTTCACAATCTTCACAACCCCACCAATTTGTGGAATAACCGTCTCAAGCTCTTCTTGATCCACCCTCAACTTATGCTTACTCTCAACCATCTCAATCTCCCCGACATATTTATCAATCACCTTTCGTACAACACCCTTTTGCTTATAATACCCTTTCTCCGCCAAATCTTTACTCATCACCTTCACAACAATCCCTTCACATAACCAATAGTCTTTCCGGTTACTCCTCTCTTTCGCCTTCTCTTCTTCCCTTATCAACTCATCCAACGCCGACCCACCACCAGTCTTCCCCTTCTTTTCCTTCACCTTCTTCTGCATGTCCTCCACTTCATCAAATACAAATCTCGAACCCCCTTCACCCTTCTCTTTCCCAACACTCTTCTTCTCACCGATACTCAACTTAATTCTCTTCTCACTCCCATTCTCATCTCTCACCAACAACCTCGCTTCGTCACTCTCCAATCCCACATCCCCTACACCTCCATTCAATTGCTCAGCCCGTTCAATCTGCTTCCTAATCTCCCTCTCTTGTTTCTCTTCATCAACAATATCCGCTTTGGCCCGCTTATTTTTCAAGTTTTCTTTAAAAAGGGTCTCTGAATCCCTATCAATATAGGTCATAAACCACCCTTTCGGCGTCTCCTCAACCTTACACTTCCCCGTCTTCCCCAAATACTTAACAAACTCCGTCAACGTAGCCCACTGCGTCGAATTCATATGCACATGATGTCTATCATTAATATACTCATTATAAACAACAGTCGCCGCAACTCGACTAAACCTATGACTCCTCTTCATATGTTCCAAAAACATGCTCTCGAACTCCTCCGAATATCCCTCGACTATCCTATTCGGGTTTTGCCCGAAAACCTCCATCTGTCTTTGGTGACTTTCACTCATACAATGGCACTTGAATCCATTTTCGTCTCTACATTGTTTTTGACACATTTGACAATACCATCTAAGCTTTTGTAACCCTTTTGCTTTTATTCTATTTGCTATTGCTTTTGGTGTTAAAAACTCGTTTTTCCCCATTTTCTAACTGTTATTATTATTGTATTATTAATTTATTAATAATATATATTGAGAATATATATTGAGATATATATATATTATAATATAGATATGGGGATTGAGTGTGAGAGATGAAGAATTGGAACTTACAAAACGACGTCGTAAGGTTCAGATGGATGGATTTGTGGAGCCGATCGGTAATCAAAATAGAAACGAGGGTTTGTAATTGGGGAAGAAGATTGAGGTGCACGTATTTAGAAGCCATGTTATATCTCGGGCTTGTATTCTGGGATCCCCATCTTGTTTGGGCCGACTTATATCGTTTGGGCCAACTTATGAGAAGGTAGGCTATAGACGATTATACATCTATCTTAGGATAAAAAAAGACAGCTTTCAAGTCTTATAGATATGTGAACTAGATTATTTCCCGCGTAATACGCGGGTTAAACATATTAAGTTTTTGTTATAACTTATAATACAATTAATAGTT
>JAOXNX010000032.1:14180671-14193545 GCA_028566075.1 Solidago caesia
GGTTTTATTTTTAACAACATAATGTATTATAGATAATACCCCAAAACATATATAATCGTTATAGACATCGACATGTTAACATAACTTCAGCTCAAATTAGCAATTTTGACAACAAAATAGTTTGGATACTCCGGCCTCCCGATAAATATTAATTAATCATAAAAGATAATAACCATTATTAACACGATTGAAACTCAACGTCTTTATATACGTGTCTTTAGTTAACGTTCTATAATTATGTACTTCTTCCATCCAAAAATAAGTGTCTTGTTAAGAAAAAACGAAAAGTTTTAGAAAATGTTTAATTATTGTATTAGATAATATGAAGATGACAATATTACCTTTGTTTTTTTCTTCCACAAACTCATAGTAATCAGTTTTGTGAAAAGATGTATCAAATGTAAAATAATAAAATTGATATGCTATTTTTAAAAGTAGATTTTATTTTAGGATTGAAGGAGTATTATATAGAAACCTTTGAAAAACCCACTGGGCTTTTTTTTTTCTTGGATACCTTTCATGTCTTTTCTATGGTCATGAAATGGGCCATTGAACAAGAGCAACATATATAGTTTTTTTTTTTTTTTAAAAGAGAGGAGATGACAACTTTTGCATGTGAAAGGGTAATTTATTTTGGCTAACGTGTATTTGTAAATAAAATAACCCGGTTTTAAATTCAATCAATTCATCTTTATACTACTCTTTAATTGAATTAAATAATAGTTAATAAACAAACTAATTATTAGTTATACTAATAACTAACGGGTTATATAAAAGCAAAAAGGTAATAAACATTTGGAGCAAATATATATTAGCTACTCCAAAATTTTCTCTAGAAGCAAATGTTGAAGAAGATATATGACACTCCAAACGTTAAATTTGAAAAATTTGATAATTTTAGAGCATGCAGTCTTATTAATATCCATGGGAACACCGACGGATCCAACGTTTTAGAGGAGGGGGCAGGGGGCTATGGACCCCAACCCATTAGCATTAATCTTCGTCTTTTTGTAGTTACTAGTTAGACCCCAGCTTGAGAAAAAGAAAAAGACCCCAACCTAAATTAAGAAAAACCCACTAGCCCATCAAAACTTTAGTTACTAGTAACGTTGATGGAGGAGCGCAATGAAAGCATATTTAATGGCAAGGAAATATCAATTCAAAAACAATGTAGCAATCTTAAAGCAATCTTTTTTAATTGGATTAGGCATAGAGCGAAGTTTAAGGATTTGGCTTGGAGAGGTTGGTGTTCCTTATGTTAGAAATAGATTTTTTTTTTAAATGTTGTTTTAGTCTAAAATGTAAATATTAAAGAGATGGATGAGTATTATTTGAAAATTGAGTTATTAGTATAAATACCTTCTCCATGCTCTATGTCAAGTAACTTTTCACACAACTCTTAATTCCAATCATCACTTTAACTATATTCTCTCTCAATACACACACAAACACACATTATACATACTTACTTAATACATCAAATCTACATATTACACCTTCACTTTTTAAATTATATATTGTACCTTGTATGATTTTTGACCCGGCTAATTTCTAGCTGGGTCTCTTTTAATAAAATTTGTAGTTAAAAAAAAAAAAGTAACGTTGATGGAGGGTAGTCAACAGGGTTTTGTCACTGTTTCTTGTCTTCGGATCTCATGCTGTATTCACTTTATAACACATGTGTAAAACTGTACGTGAATGATTGATTGTTATATCCTTCATTTTTATTTACATTGTATTAATTTAATAATATATGCATGATATATGATTGGCCCCTATTTTATGTTTTGTAAAAAGTCTTCTCGTATCTATGTAATTTGGTTGTTTTTGCTATGTATTTGTATTTTATTCGGGGCCGGCCTTTTCGGTGGCTTTAGGCAGAACTAATTTTGGGGGCCTTTTTATAAAGTCTCTAACAAAAACCCTTCCCTTTTATCCGGGTTTAGGACACGCAAAAATTAACTAAAAATTTATAAATGGCAGGGTTCTTTTTTATCTACTTTTTGTATGTATATATAAAAAAAAGTTTAAATAGTTATATAAAGTTTATTTCTCTAGTATTTTAGAAGCAAACTCTTTAATCAAATTTTCATACTCAATTTTATAAGATAAATCTTTTTCAGTTGACAAAATAGTTAACCAATTTAATTATTTTTGTAACACTGTAGACCGTAAATAAATTTTTATAAGTTTTATTTTAGAAAAACTTCTTTCGGTGGTAGCAACGGTGTACTTAACATAACTTTATAAGCAATACATGCAATTGCAAAAGTATTAAACTTTTCGATATAATTTAAAATGTTAATAGGTGTGTCACTTTCATAATGGATAATATGTTTTAAACGTTTAAGTTTTTGAAATAAATCTATCAATATCTAAACTATCATCAAATTTTAAAACTTTTTCAAAATTACTATTAATGTTTTTTTAAACTCTTATCATCAAAAGATTTTAAGTGAAGATACTCAATGTAAAAGCCCAAAACTAAAAATACTCAAGCTCAAAAACTAAAAAAATTTGAGGCCTATAATATATGGGGGCCTTAGGCAATCGCCTAATCTATTACAATAGATGAGCCGGCCCTGATTTTATTTGTACTTCGAGAAGTAGTATATGTTTGCATTTTCTAAAAAATCCGGCCATTAAAATGAGAGAAAAAATATTTTGTAATAAACAATTGAAATATGTTTTGTTAGAGCATAAAATGATAGGATCAGTGACAATACGGGTTTAATCACGACAATCATTACATCTTCTGAATACACAATGCAAACCTAATAAGCTCTTTGCGAGCTTAAAGTATCAATGATTGTCCTAGAGTGGGATATATATGTTTCCCATGTGCTCTAGAAAGATATGGAGCAAGTGAGCATGGTATCACTTGTCTTGTATTATTATGTTGTGGGGTCTTTTTCATGAATTTTCTGGTTGGGTCCCCAAATTGAATGTTAAAAAAAAAAAAACATTAAAAAAGAGTGTTTTCTTTTACTAAACATGTCCTAATGTTTTCAATTGAACTTATACTTCTTTAATTTTGTATAGATGTTGTTTTTATAAGGTATCACAATCTTTCATTTTTGTGGTAATTATTTTAGCTCCATCAACATAATTTCTGGATCTGCCACTAGATGGAAACTAGAATGTTATTTAGTTAACATGATCGAAAGCTTATGATAAATAAGCCTCGATATGCACTGGATTTTCTTATCAATAAACCATTCACCAATAAAAATATCATTCCCTTGCACGATTATTAGGAAAACATGAAGTAACTCATTAGTTACCTCTTTTTAAGGTGATAATGTGTTGTTGGATTTATCGTAAAGTTGAATCATGTAAGAAGTTATGTAGTTTGTCTAAGATATGAAGAATTGAAGCAATGAAAACTTTTGAATCATGGAAAAACTTCACATATGTTGCACTACCACAATCCCAACATGACCTATCATGTTGATTTGAATTTGAGAGAATCTTAATCCAATATTTTATATGTCATTATCGACAACCAACATATTTAATCAAGATAATACGATATATTAGACGTCATCGCAACGCGGGATATCATACTAGGGTGTGTATATATATATATATATAAACATTGGTTACAAAATCATTTACCTTATATTGTAGGGTAAAGTTATATATATGTTATGATAAGTGGGGAGACCCTCTTTTTGACCCTCATCATTCTTTATATATATGTCTTTGCTTTTCAAGACCAGAAAAGAAAACCATGTGTTTTCAACATGAATCTCTTTGTTTTTTAACCTAAAAAGACCATTAAAATCTACTAGATTTTGAACCCACTAACATCATATGACAATGACCATTCTCATCTAAAATAAATTCAATCAGTCCTTTAATATATTCAGTCTGAACAAACAAACAATTAAATCAAGCCTAGTACTATATACAGGTGCATGGCTCAGCAGGTATCTGTGTATTAAAACCCATGTGGGTATTTCTGGTTATATATGCATGGTTCAGTGTGGGTTTCTTGAATTGACTGATTTAACTGCAGGTTGAAGAAGGTGGATGGCCTTTAGGGTTGCAGCCTCTGAATATGAGATCTGTCTCATTCAGTACTTTTATTAGTGGCTCTCCTTCATCTCTCTCACATTCTTCTTCAGATTTGGACACTGAGGTATATATATATATATTTCTCATTGAAAGTTTCTGGTTTTTAGATTATTCTATGTATTTGATTATATTTGTTATGAAATATACTTTTCGGTCTTAAATAAATAAATATTCATAAATAAAAATGATTTATAAATTATTAATATATGTAGAATCATTGTACTAGTTAGAAGACTATCTTATTCTTGTTTTTTTTACAGTGTTTTGGGAATCTAGCTTAAAAAACAAGTAGAATTAGAAAGTTTATCAAGATTGCAGTGTTGTCACTACCATCATGTTGTAATATTAAAAGGATTTTTTTAATTACAGCCTTTAGGGTTGTCATTAGCAAAACCTTAAGAGTTGTCATTAGCAAAACCCTATATTAAAAAGAGTATACTATATTTTCAAATATGACTTAGGAGTGTATGTTATTTGTATTACTTTTATCTACTCTATTTTAAATGTTTATGCTTGACTAATATAAAGATTAAAAAGTAATAATAATAATAATAATAAATTATTAGTTTTTATTGATTTAATGACATTTTTACCTTTAAAAATATTTAAATATAGTATCCTTAAAAATAACAATTTTTTGATCTATTTTATGATTAATGATACTATTAGAAATCTACATATCTATTTGAATTTGCAACAAACTAAAATATAAATAATAAATCTGTGGACATTCAAAATATTATACTCATTTGTAAATCACTTATAAAATGGGAGCTGATACACCACATATATCACATTTATACATTACTAGATAGTACAGTGTGATACTTATACATTGTGGTAAATAAATAAAAAGTAATCGTAAATATATCATCTCTCTTATAAAATATGTTAAATGTGATTAATTTAGTGGGTCTATAAATATGCCTAAAATTTTAAGATGGCATATTACTGATTAAAATTTTGCGGTGAGTGATCCTAAAAGGCTTTTCAAAAAAAAAAAAAAAAAAAAAAAATTATGATTAAGAATGGAAATGAAAGAATCCAAACCATTTCGGAGCTTTATCATAAGAATCAAATGGAATGCACTAAATATTTAAACATATATTTAGAAATAAGAAATTAGTCACCTATATTGAAAATAATCATAAAGTATAACCTTTATGCGATTAAAAGTGCATGTACTCCGTAATTGCTGAGACATTGTTTTCAGAATTCCATATGTGAAACTACTAAATGGAATTGTTTTCCTGAGCTAGTGTCAGTCAATAATGTTCCATGGTAACTGTTAACACTGAATCAAAGGAGTATTTTACAATTTTGGTAGAGGCCTCCTATTTCCGCCTCTCAATTAAGGCGATCCTGGGCGGGTAAACAATTCGGGTGACCCCGGAAACAATTAGGACGACTCTGGTGACAATTAGGACAACCTATTTCCACCGGGGTGGAAATAGCAAGGCACTTTTGGTACCAATCAGTAGTTCCATAATTTAGGAAGTTTTATCTTATAGCTATATCACTTCACATCTCTAGTGCCTAAAATTATATCCTAAGTTATTAATAGTTTTATTAATGTCGCATCATGTTTTTTAAAACCTCAACTTTCTTAAATGAGGTTCTCGAATAATGATAGATCCTCTTAATTCATCATTCTAATAATCCTTCTAACCATAGGATCACAACACATGTCAAATTTTGAAAAATTTAATAGAATTATTAGGCTAAAAATTAGGATGATATATTATTTCTCTTCTCAAATAGTATACCATAATTAATATATATCCTTTTTTATAGCTATTAAATAAGTAAAAAACAAAATGTTCACCTCCTATATATTTGCGTGCGACTTATATTTGATAGGTCTAATTTTGTGGTTTATTTTTTACTTATAAGTTTATCGTAACTTGTAATTGCAAAATGAGTTCATAAGTCAAAAAATAACTCACAAAATAAAGTCTTATCGAATATAAGTCAAAATAATCTTAGAAAAAAAGTTAAGCCAAACAGTATTGTTTTGTCAAATAATAATATTAAGCTGCACGTAATGGCTTCAATTCAAATGTACGTGACTACGTGACATTGAACGTGAAATTTAACATTTCATTATTTAACATTTCAAAATAATCACAGTTATTCTGAAAATGACTGAGGGCATATTGTTACTGCACACAGATACCATTTCTGTACTATAAAAGACTGCAATGAGTCAGTGACATGTTTCAGCATCTTGGGTAGCACTCCTAGGTTAATTTCTAAAATTAATATATTATTGATTCTCTTTTTCAGTAGTGAAAATTAATGATTTATTTGAGGGAGTTCGTCGTAATTTTTGTTCAAGCACAACATGTATGTATGTATACATATTGTACATAACACAATTGTGTTATGTAATCATAATTAGGCGATGATCTAATGATAAATGTTTGGTTTTTAAAGAAGAAAATATCTTGAAATCTTAAGTTTAAATCATAGGAACATCCAAATTAAATATAGAGAAAATAACTCGAGTGACTTTAAATTTAAAAAAAAAAAAAACCTGAGTGACCCAAATGTTTTATAATATAAATTTTTAACATATGGTTTGTATAATATGTTATATGTTTTTAAATTTTGCGTCATTGCAAGCTAGCATAAATTTAGTGTCATTGCTAGCATAAATTTGTGTCTAGGTTTCATGGTGAGGTATAATAGAGTACTAGTTTTAAAGCAATGGTTACCTACAATATGACACAATATTTCATATGCGAGCATCTCAAATGCTATGGACTTTAAAAAGTTCTTAACACTGTCACATTATGTCATATCAGTTTCCATGAACCATCGCTGTTTATGAACTTACATATCCCTAATTTTATAAACCTTCTAAAGTTTATAATTAAGTTCCACTGACAATTAATATTCACACTCTCGTTCTTGCTTTTTATAATTTGAATAAGTTTGATAGTGTTGGGTCTCACACTTGTTCTTCTTTGGTTTATACGCATGAACTTGGTGTCGATAGACTTTCATAAACTTGATAAAACAATAAAAATGTTTATAAAATTGAGTACAAATAAGCATGTACATCTCCGATGGACATGCATCGGAGATGCTCTTAGTTCGGACTTAGATAAAGGTGGAATAATTAAGGGATTATTACCTATGAATGTAACTAACTATGACTAAATGTCTATGTTATGTAAATATATCGTAAAATGTCTATGTCATGTAATGAACTTTCAAATTCCTGTTATCGGATGTACTTGACCAATCAAAAACTTACAAGTGGCCACTTATATGGTTGCCACATATACCCGCGTACATCCAATAAACGGGATTTGAAAGTTCATTACATAACATAGACATTTTATGAGATCTTTACATAACATAAACATTTGGTCATAGTTAGTTACATTCATAGGTAATAATCCCAATAATTAATACTCCCAAATAATTGTAATTAAGTTTGTCCTTTAATCGTTCGGCTTATTTGGGCATGTCTTCTTTTGATGCAAGACTAAAAATAGTAACCAAATACTTTTCCACCTTGGATGTAGTGAATTTTTAGACATTTTCTTTTATAATCATGATATGCTTTTTCTTGATTACGCTTATTAAGGGAAAGCTTTTGAAAAGTATTAAGAGCATTTGGTGTACCTGCAAGATGGTGTAAGGAGGTTGATGTGACCTTCTTGACCCAACGGGAACTTAACACCACCTCTTTTCGGTCCTACAAAAATGAATCTCTTGACCTTTCACCCCAATTGCCTCCGGCTTCCCTTTTTTTTTTCTTCCTTTTTTTATTAAAAACAACCGATCAAAATCAAGTAAAATGTGGAAAAAAAAGATGAAAGTCCGTTGAAAGATGAATATTTCTTTGGGTGAACAACGAAAACGATCAGAAATGATGTGATACTGATATGACAGAAAGATAGAAAAATAATATAGGTGTAAATATAACCATGCTCAAATGACTATTTTAAGAAAAAATTGAGTTGAAGTAAATTAATATTGACTTTAATTAGTAGCTAGCAAAAAGTTTTCCATTTATCAAGATGAACTCCAATAGGGTAGCTAATCAAATGGTGGGGATTTGAAGGATTCATCAAAAGAAATCTCCCAAAGTCCAAGTCTTATAGGCCTTGAAATTTAAATTTGAAATATACTATTTGGAGTCACAAAACTTATTTTTACATAATGCCATAGTCCTGCCATAGAGTGAGACACGAGACTCAAAGCTCGAAAATAAAGAACATATATATGATCTGATTTAGGAAAACAGATACTCGTAGTATACAACTTATGATAAACTTAAGGTTTTAGCAGTTCTAATGATGTTATACGTATTGCAGTCCACGGGATCTTTCTTTCACGATAGGAGCATCACTCTCGGGAACCTCATGGGTGTGTCGAGCATTGTAGAGCTCTCGAGAAGAAGAGGCAAAACGGTATCAGAATCAGTATCATTAGGAACCAACACAAAATCAAATCCTAGATTTAAATCTTGGTGTTTTGGTCTTTGTTTATGCCAACAAGACAACGACGATATCATTGACACTTCCAAGAACAATATTATACCTCTTGGTCATTTTCTTGAAGTTGAAAGAAGGGCGGCTCAAGATAATCGACAAGATCAACATAGTTCATTTATTTATGGAGCAGATGAGCTCACATTGGCTCAACCTTTTGGGGAGTCATCAAACTCGTTATTTGTGGATGGGCAAATCGTGCCGCCAACTATGTCAAGCCAGTGGCCTAATTCGGATACAAACGGGAGAAGAGATGGAAGAGGGTTCATAACTCCATGTTTTTGAAGTTATTTACGTTTCTTATATCCCCAAAATACTCAAATTTCAAGTTACTTTTCATGTTCTTTTTTGTTTGTTAAGATAGGGTGAGCATCCAAAGTTTTGTTCTCTTGTTTGGGATTTTGTTGCAAATTTTTTTTTTCTTCTTGTTTTCGGAAAGACCTTGTTAATTGAATCAAAGTTTTACATCACGATATTTTTGTTATTTCAGCCCTGATCTTTACTCCTACTTCTATTAAAGCAACCCCTTTTTTCCCCCCAAATTTTCTATCATTAAAATACTTAAATTACTCTTTAATTTTAAAAACTTTCTTTTTATAATTAATCAACGTAAAATATTCTTAATGAAATAATTTACAACATCTATCCCTCAACTCCTAAAATAACTACGCTACCCTCCTTTAGATCAATTACTTTTACATCAATAACCACGCCGTCACCGTCGGCACCGCCAGTCGTCGCCACCACCCGTTGCCGCCACTACCACACCGCCGTCGCTACCACCATCGTCGCCGCATCACGCGGGCATCCGTCTAGTTACAATGAATATGTAGAATACCAAAGTCATCTCAAGTCCATGTCGATCAGTTAGGTTTAAATAAATCCAAACCTTTCACCTTTCAAATTTATTGCTAATTAAGCTATCATGTCGACCACGGACCATTTAAGTCAATATGTCAATCTTATTTTCTTCTTCTTTTTTTTTTTTTTAAGTTATATATATATATTTTTTAGTATAGCTTTTTAAAAATACATTTTTTCCTTTTGATAATCTCTATGGATCGTAAACAACCATCACTAAACACTCGCCTACCTCATGTTGCGATTATTTCCAAGAAAAAAAAAACACAAGCAAATTCTTATATATTATCCTAACAAAATACTCTTAAATTTCTATATAATTTTTTTTAACGGCAAATTTGGGTTTAGCGGTATTGTCTCTTCATATACCCAACTCCAATTCCAGAAAAAACCTTTGTCTCCAGTTCCGGGAGCATTTTGCTCATACCAGGATTTGAACCAAGACCTTTAAATCTCAAGTCCCTCCAAATACCAATCTATCTATTGATGGTTGGTTTATAAAAATGATATAATATAGAGTTTCAATCAAATGAGAACACCCTTAAAGTGAGAAAAACATGAGAACACTCAAAAACTTCATTTTGATGCATTATAAGTTCATAAAAGTAACATAGGGTATAATTAGTTATCATTATTTAAGTGTTTAACAATAGATTGATCCGTCAAAATCGAGAAAAATCACACTTTTTTTGTTGTTTTCATCCATATTGTATGCATATTCATCAAGATGGATGCATAAAATAAAAAATGTTATTTTGTCAGTTTTGACGGATCAATATGTTATTAAACACTTAAATAATGATAATTAGTTATACATTATGTTCGTTTTATGGACTTATAATGCATCAAAATGAAGTTTTTAAGTGTTCTTGTGTTGTTCTCACTTTAAGGGTGTTCTCACTGGAAAGCCACTCAAATAATACATATATATATATATATATATATTAAAATACTCTTATATAGTTTGTTAATATATATATATATATATATATATATATTAACAAACTATATAAGAGTATTTTCTTTACATTTGTCCCTTTTTGAAAAGGATAGCTAATGAGTAATCACATGTATCATAAAGAAACTAGCCGGATGTCTACGCGATGCGGTGATGATCGTGGTAGTGGCGACAGGTGGCGGCGGCGGCGACTGGTGGCGTAGGTTATTGATGTAATATATAAAAATTATACACCCCATGTTGAAAAGTTACACTATGCGAAATGACCAATATACCCTCTAATTTATTTATATCATTTATCCATTAACTTTAAAATACATACACTACCCCCTTTACATCAATTACCTACACAAACCGCCACCACCGTCGCAGCATTGCGCGGGTACCACGCTAGTTGATGTAATTATTTTAGAAGTTGATGGATAAATGTTGTAAATTAATTCATTAAGCGTATTTTTAAAAGACTTGTTAAGTGTTAAATGTGTTGAATGTATAAGAATATATTAGGTATAATGGTTTATGGATTGAGGTTTTGAGGAGGGATGAAATGTTTTAATAGGAAATAAAGATAAGATAGGTTGTACGAGGCCACATGGTGGGTAAGAAAAGTAATATTAACGGAGAACGTATTACAAAGAAATAGGTTACTTTTATTTGACGATTATTTTGATTTTTTTTTTAAATTGAATTTTTTTAACCATAGTTTAGAGTTGTACATAAAATGAACGATCTTATTAAATATAATGATTATTTGACATTTATGACATTCTTTACATGTTAACTATAATCCTTAAAGTTATGATTAACAAAATCTTGAAAAAGTTTAACAGTATTAAATAGATTGTGTATTAAAGAGATTGTGATGATTAGTCGGTTTTGTTCAAGAAAAATTATTGTGACACCTAAAACTCGTTTGGTTGTTATCAATATAATTAGATGTTAATAATACATATAAAAAATTATAAGGCAAAAGTGAATATAAGGCTGTCATATACCTAAGCTTAGGTATAAAACCCCTCACATATCAATTTTTTAATATTTATTGTATAATAAATAAATGACCTGGGTCCCATGACTTTTAATGATTAAAAAACAAAAATGTGAGGGTTCTATACCTAAGCTTAGATATGGAACAACCTTATATTCACCTCCCCCAAATTATAATATCTAACGTCTTAACAATATTGATTCATTTATAACTCAAGCACATTTAGCCGCAACCCAAACCCGACCCGATACATTTGTGTTAGTTTCGTGTCTAAGATTACCACCCTTAACCATGGAACTTAAAACTTTTTTTTTTTAGAACGGCAGAATTATATTAAAACCAACAACTAGCAAGGTGCTAGTTGAGAAAGAAATACAAATACAAGAAGTTTACAAGAAGCCTTAAAAGCTACCAAAACAACAAGAAAAGAAACCAAATCTGTCCTAGCAATACACAAGAATACATGCTAGAACCCTTTGTCCAAGTAAAAATCAATTCCATTTAGATAATACCTGCATTTTGTTTGTAAATGCTAAGATTGGTAGTCAAGCATGGAATTTCACAATTTATAGACGATTATATATGTGACTTGCCCTCGTTTTCAACTATTTGAGTTTGTAACAGCAAATAACATTAGAACTATGTGTCATGGCTCATATTGAATGATATATATTTTACATGTTCAAATTTAGCAAATGCTAAATGTTAATGGAGTTGTGTATCCATATATAGGACAAGAGCTAATATCGTTCTAACCTATTTTTGACTCATCACCCTAGAAATATGACAAGAGGCTTTACTATACGTTATTTACAAATATCTTCTTGTAGAAACTACATGCACTTCAAATTCAAAAGCAGGGGAATGGGGCCACTCTAAAACAAAGCATGCCATAAAATATTTCATACTTAAGTTGATATCGACCGAGTCCACAAGACATTTAATGGTAGACTTGGAGTCAGTCAAGGATCACACAAAGTCTTTCAAGAGATAGTGGCCACATACACAAAAAGCTTGTGAGTCCATAACGTGTTACTCCAAATTTATTACTAGACTTGGAGTCAAGGATCCTGGTGGCCAAGGCTTGTTGACTGTGTAGGAAGGGGAGCCTTAAATATTGCAGAGTTACTACGCTTATTTATAAACAAGTAAAATAGACCCGCGTTTTGTTGCGGTAAACTGTAACTAATTAACATCAATTCGTAAATTTTAATTATATTCCAATAAGAATATCTTATATACCCTAAGAAAAAAATTCACAAAATTTACTTTTTGGAAGTTAAATATGTGCAGATGAGAAATTTGAATTGAAGTTATAGAAACCAATTATATGGTACGTAAGGCCAACTCCTTTTGGGCTACCATTGAGTTGTTTCTAATAAAAAGCCAAAAGAAAACAAGGGAGAAGAGCAGGGCAGGAATCCCACCCTCCACCACCAAGTTCAAGATTAAGGAACCAAACAACTCCAACTAACAATG
>JAOXNX010000032.1:14193645-14205849 GCA_028566075.1 Solidago caesia
ATCTATGCTACCCCTTTAGCAGCGACGTCGCTGCTAAAGGGGTGGTCGGGTTACTAATTTGCCTGGTTGGTCCACCACAGGCCTAAATATATTTGAAACCAAAAAAGAGCATAAAAACAAAAAACACAATTAAAAAATGTCAAGGGATTAGTTAGTTTGCAAAGCGAGTCGGATACCTAGGTTAATAAAAAAATATTCAAAATAAAGTAGACCACAAGCACATAATATATGTAACACCATGCTTTATAAAAATGTGAATTTTCAAAAAAAATTCAATTTAAAATATAACTCCGTTAATAAAATGCGGAAACGTTGTTTAAAAATCCCAATTGATTCCAAACGGAATCATAAATGTCTCAAATGGTGTTACAACCAAGGATCATCACATTAATAAAAAGAAATCCACAAGTCAACATAGAAAATGCCAACGACTCAATAAATAAGTCTACTTAAATGAACATGCAACAGGTAACTAAAAGCCATCTTTTCAATCTCCTCATAAGCTACTCATCTTACTCTTGATCTACTGACTTCATCCATGCCCAATCTAAAGGCACAACACATTTCCCCAAAACACAAGTGTCAGCTCTAAAATCCATGTAAGATAACAAGTTAGTACCACAAATGATTGCCAATTAAACCATTTCTCAAAACATCTCATGCATACATATAAGCACAATTACTCATTCAATAATACTACACAAAAGGATTATCAATCATACCATGTGCCTAGCAATCCTTAACAACTGCTCATGCTACTTAAACTACTTTAGCTACTCAAGGTTATGCCATTACTCAATCAACGACAAAGGTTTTGTGTGAAGACGGTCTAAGGACCTCTCAAGGAACTTCACACCCGACATGATGGGTTAAACCTTTCGATGTTCTATCGGCGTCGTTATGGATAAGCACAACCAAATCCATGAGCAATCCGTATGCTACTTAGGGCCAGTCACCTTCAATGGAATAACTCTGCTACTTAAAGATTGGACCTCATCTGGAACGGTGTACGTTGCCCCCGAATGAGCTACTTAGCACACTTGATTTAAATAGACCAAATATATGTGGGTCGAGCTTAACACTTGTTGCTTAATATCTACTTAATGCTCGAGACTTTGCAACATTATGTATTTACTCAATTCCACTTATCAATATTAGGGACCTTAATGTGCACATAAATGGCAACTTAATCATGTCTAGTGTATTATGTGTACAAGTACTCAACAATCAATTCAACTCAACAACAAGCTACATTGATCGATCATATAACAATCAACTCATGTCTACTAAGCATGCATAACAAAGCCCCAATTAACCTCCCACATACATCTCATACCCAACATAGGCATGATATAGTTTTAACATCACAAAATGAGGATTAATTATCAAATCTAAGTTTTGTTGTGTCCCCCGTGTGTCAAATGTAAGTTATTTTACCTTTCGGGGTGAACAATAATCACAAACAATGTTACCGTGCACTTAATGTGTTCCTGGCAACCTATAAACATACAATTATCATCATAAGAAGTTAATTTAACATCTCAAAGTTCCCTAAAAACAATGGAAACTTAATCCCCTTGATTATAACTCAAAAGAGCATGAAAACAAGCCCAATAGACCACCAGGAGCTGATTTGCGTCGCAAGTTACAAACTTGGGTCTCAAATGCAAGATCAGAAATCTGACTCATCCCAGATTTGCGCCACAAATCATGAAGTTGCAACGCAACTTCAGCCCGACCCGCACTTAAATCTTTTGTTTCATATCCAAACCCAAACCAAATACAACCAAACGCCAACCACGACTTTCGCAATACAAAATAGACTATTTCAAGGTACAATTGATGGTTTGACACCATCAATTGATCCATGGATGGTTTACAAACAACAATGATTAAAACACTCAAATCGATAATCGAATCAATATAAGCCCTAATACTTATCAAGACCAGAAGTGATTCAATTGAGATAACTTATATGATCAATAATAAGATAGGAATACAATCAATACCTATAAGGAATGATTCCACACCAAAAATCACACTCCAATCTCCTTCAAATAAACACCAAATGCTCAAGAATACAAAAGGGGGTTGCCAGGGCTCTTGCGTGGTTATTGTTTTGCTAAGAAACTGAAAATGAGTGATTAAGGCACCCTAATGACCCATTAATCCATTTTACTCTCTTTCCGAATGACACTCATGCCCTCACTTAATCACCCCACTAGCACAATAACTCCATTTAACGACCACAGGGTCTCATTTAATGACATGGAACTCTACCGGGTACACAAACGTGGGTTTTCTACTTAATTGACACACAGATTAATCTACTTAACTGCCACATAATAACTCATATAAACACAAAATTATTATCACAATAGTTATCTACATTAAATATAAAGATACTTAACGGAAGACCAACATTGAATAATTCAAAGTCAACAAAATAGAAGTATTCATCAAATGCATTAGGGGTGGTGGCGTATGCCAATTGACGTATGACAGACGTACATTATTGAATTGGAGTAAAATACAATTCATTTGTGCATTCAGCCCTATGCATTAACCAATTATTATGGTGATTAGAAATACCTTTGATAATGGTGAAAATAATTGTCTAGTCATACGAAATTTTCATTTGAAGTATTCGAGAAAATAGCATTCTGGACCGTCGATTTGAGTAGTCACGCATGAATCGATTTTCGCTCCGCTTAGATCTCTAATAGTATGTTTTCTTCTTCGTCTTGGTGGCATCTCATCGATCGATTGAAGGACTAAATTAATAGCTTCTTGAGAGATTACAAAGATATTTGAGGGACTTTCGAATAAACTAGAGGACGATGACATTTTTGGATGATGATTAATATAGAAAAAAGTGTATTTGAATGTATATAAATTAATAGAAGATTAATAGAAGATGTGTTTTAAAATGGTTAAACTGTATATTTATAGGAAAAAAGTGCGAAAAAAATATATAAAAGGTAAAAAGATGCCGTGGTGAACAACTATATAAAAGGTAAACAAAATGCCGTTGAACGGCTATATTTTTTTGTATATATTTTTTTAATTCATCAAACGGTCCCAAAAAATGTTGTTTTTTGGGGGTTCTTTTATTACTTTGAATGGTCCAAAACAAAAACAAAATCAAAAAAAGAAATTCAACGCCGAAGATCGACAAACCTTCTCCGAACCATGAACCTGGTGCGGCGCCGAATGGGAGGAGGTATGGTGGGTGGTTTGGTGCCGACTAGCCATGTCGACGTTAGGGTAGGCGTCCAACCTGATACCTGGTGCTCTTAATGTATTGTGATCAAGCTTGGACTTTTGAAAATATACCGACGCGGTACCACGACATATTAATACTTAGGGGGGAGGGAGTACCTCGGTTTAAGGCACGGCACCGAGCGGCACTGACCAGCAACACCACCGCCGATGCCCGGTGAAGGTAATCGGTGAAGTGAATTCGGGGTATTACACCGAACTAGTGGAGCGTGCAAAGGGTATCAAACGGCTAGTTTTTGGATGTACAACGGCTACTTTCAGTTTTTGTAAAAAAAAAAAAAAATTTACCCATTTTCCAACCATTTTCACCTATAAATACCCCCATTATTTTCAAAACAAACTCATCCCATATCAATAAATCCTCTCTTTTCTACACTTTTATAAAAACAATAATGGATCCAAAAAGAGGGTAAAAAAACACCACCTCCAAACATATGTCTCAATCCGTTCGCCCAGTGTATCCAAATCAAACTCCCTTTCAAAATTCATTCTATTCTCAACCATCAACCCTTACGTTCCACAACCACCATCTCCACATCAATATTACGGGTATAATATTGGTCCTCCACCATTTCCACATCAATTTTACGAGTATAATATGAACCCATTCGGGACAGACATGAACCCGTTCGGGACCGATGAGGGTGACGATGAGCTCGAGTTTGTAGCCGAAACTCAACAACAACCAATCGGTATACATACTTACTTTATTTTTAATTTTACATACTTGCTTAATTTTTAATTTACATACACTTTTTATTTACATACTTACTTTTAATTTAATTTTACACTTTTAATTAGATATGGATGAAGAAGACGAAGATGAGGACATTCAAGAAGTTGATATGCGCGGGAAGAAAAAGGCATTCGGCACGAAGGCGAGGCGTGAATATTGGCCTTCGGAACAAGCGGAGGCGTTGGCAAAAGCATAGATCCAAATCTCCAAATGTAAAACAAATTCGGGGATGAGCAAAGGGCAGATGGTTTTTGGAGGCGGGTTCTCGAGCATTACACGAGAACTATTCACGAACCGTTCATGGTTTGACGACGAAATGGAAATCAATGACCGCCGCCATGGGTCTCTTCAACGGCTTGTACATCCAAGCGGTATAATTTTATTCTTACTTTCTTATTTACATTACTTTTATACTTTACATACACTTTTAATTTACAATTATATACTTTTTATTTACACAATTTTTATTTACATACACTTTTTATTTACAATTATATACTTTATAATTATGTAGAAACGTGCTAAGGGTAGTGGGTGCAACGATTTGGATATTATGAAAATGGCAATGAAGGATTTCAAGACCCGAACAAGGAAAGATTTTGGTCATACTCTGGCATGGGAGGTTGTGAAGGAGGACGATAAAATGGGCCGAGCAAGAATGTTTTCAAGATATTTCCAGCGGTTCTTCAAAAAGGAAGTCGGGGGAGTATGAATCGGCTAGCAACGACAACAACATTCCCGACATGAATGAACCCCTCCCCTCCATTGCCATTAAAAATGGCGAGAAAAAAGCAACCCGCATCCTCTTCCTCGGGCCACAGTGTGTCGGATGACATTAGCTCCTACACCCAAATGAAGACAAAATATTTGGACATAAAACGCGAGAAAGATCAACTGGCGGCAACTTTTTGGGCTCAACAACTCGACGTGAATAAGGCGAAGGCTCGACAGCGGGATATGAAGTTTTTCATGGATCCGCACAATCACATCACCGATCCGCTATGTTGGAACTCATTCTTGGCGAAAAACGTGAAATTGAATACGGATGACAATGTAACTTTTAAATTGTAGTTTCATTTTTTTTCAAGTATTTGTTGCACTTTTTTTTAAGTAATGGTTTTTTTTTTAAGTATTGTAGGATATACTTTTAAATTTTAATGAAATGCATGTTTTTATTTTTATATAGTTTTATGTTTTAAAAATAAATGGGAAAAAAAAGATGATGTGGAAATTGGAAAAATTTGGTGAAAATGGCACCATCATTTTGGTAAAGTTTGAGAAAAATTGGGTGAAATGAGTTGGAGGGTTTATATTAGATAATGGTGATATGCCAATTTGGTGAAGATTGGGGAAGTGTTAGGTACTCCCTCTCCCGTTGCACCATCTGTGTCCGCGTTCCCAAAGGTACCCCTCTCTTTCAAGAGGATTCGCGGCATGTCAGGCCCTGGTAAAATTCTTCGCTTTGCATCGAATTAAACTACATGCTCCACCGCTTTTAGGGCGGAAGGAGTGCCTCCCCATTCCTCCCCACCTTTCCTATTTTTCCCCATTTTTTACCCACTTGCAAGGAATGCTTTATCACCGCTCCCCACCCTCTTTTTTTATTTTTTATGAAATAAATATGAAATTTAAAAATATAGAAATGTTATATGATGTATATTTGATCAAAAAATAGATAAGAAGGTGGGGAGGGACATGGGCATGGTCACCACTTTTCTCACCACCCACCCGGTCACCAAAGGGTCGGGGTGGTGTTCCACCCGGTCACCGGCCGGTCACCGCTCCTTCACCAGTGTATACCGTCCACCCTTACAAAATCAAGACTTTTGGTGTCGGTATGTACGGAAGGGATCGTCATTAGGTTAGGTAACCCTTTTAGGATCTTAGGTGGTCCTTAATTTTTTTTTTGAAAGTTAGGTGGTCCTTAACTCCTGATAATAAAACCAATAACAAAGGTGAAATTAATATGCGTATAAGAAACCACGTTGTATTTATTTTTTGTTGTGACGCCTTTATATCTTCCAAATTGGAGTCTTTACTCTTAATCCGAATAAATTTGTGGATGTACGTATAATACTCCACCAGTGTCCACCTTAAAATTGACACACTTATAGAAAAATCAACATTAACATTAGATGTGACGTTTACATTTTAAAATTAGTTTAATTTGTTAAATTTGAAAGTAAACAATTATTTTAAACATTTATCGTGGGATGAAGTTTGAAGTTTTTTTTTTTTAACGACAAATTTAATTAAGTCAACCCAATAACTGATAGGTGGCAACAATTGAACAATTACATCACATCAAAAAATCAGAAATCGAATGATCAACAATCTTTCCGATCTATAAAAGATGAATTTGATCTATTTTTAGTCGGCAAAAAAGAAAGTAGACCGGATGTCTTCCATAATAGAACCGGAGTTCGGATTTTTATTCCTAACAGGATGACTTAGGAAGTCGTGTGCTATCTACATGTCTTTCGCAATATATCTCTTCATATGTTTTCCTTGAAAGGCTTGTTGTTACCCACTTTATATTTTTCTTTTAGGAGATTTTAATGTGTTACTCCTTTAATTCAAGTCTTATTTAGAAGTATGCCAATTCATTATAAGTGGAAAAATAATGTGTCTTTTTGTAGAAAATGACCAAATGTGGCGATTATATAAAACAAGTGGCGGATCTAGGATTAAAATTCACGTGTGTCCACATACAATTCATCCAACTCAAATGCTATAAAATGTTTATTTTATAATTTACCTAGGTCAAAATATTTGAATAACATGTGTCCAAACATAATTTTTCAAATGCTTGCCAAAAAATTTCCAATCTAACCTAGGTCCGTGGAACTATGTTAAAACCACTAAGAACCTCATTACATACTCATTGCTTTGTGTTAGACATAATTTCCACATAATAGATTCATTGAATGTTTTCCATAGTACATAGAGGCCATACTGTTGGACTTGACACACTTGCCTAAAAATCTTGCCGGAATTCTAATTAAGATGTAAAGGCAAAAGCAGTGGTACTTATTTCTTGTGTTGGAGCTTTTTTAATTTTTAGGGTTAAGTGCCAATTTTGTCCCTGCGGTTTTTCAAAAAACGGCTTTTCGCCCCTCCCGTTAACTTTGGTCTTTTTTCATCACTGTGGTCGAACTTCTGTTAAATCAAGGTCGTCCATGTCGTTAAGTCCCCCCACGTGCAAGTCACGTGAGGGCATTTATGTCTTTTTTTTTTAATTAGATAGGTTATAGAAGGCAGTAAATTCCATACGAATCTTTAAGCTACAGACTTTCCCTATTTGTTTTAATGGCAGTAAATTCCAAAACGACAGGGACGACCACAGGGAATTCCATACAAATCTTTAAGCTTAAAGTCCTGTTTGTTTTTTCATCTTGTATGCAAGTCACGTGTCACTTCCCTCTTCCTCAGCACCGGACTTTCCGACTCACCCGATCTCACCCGCACCATCTCCGACACAGCTATTTACCAGCTCACTGAGTTAACTCAGCTCATCCTCTATCCAGAAATCGTCACCGGATTCATCCCGGAGAAAATCGGTTTCCGGTTGCCAAACCTTCGTGTGTTATCACTCACTAACAACCGCCTCACCGGAAGTATCCCAGAGTCAATAACTGAGCTCAATAAGGTTCATACACTAGATCTAGGTCACAACAGGCTCATCGGCGTGATCCCGGCGAGCCTGACTTCATCATTACTGGAGCTTCAACAGAAGTGGCGTTGGTTCATCATTACTGACTTCATCAATGTATCTTCAACGGAATAATTTCTCCGGCGAGCTCTGGTTATCATCACCTTCGTGAATGGCGCCGGTCAGCTTCGTATTCACTAAATCTGATATATACATACATACATATATTATATTTATTGATTATTATATATTTATTTCTTGTAAATCTTGTGCTAATCAATTGATTAGTTATAAGTGAAGTTTATTTGTGTTTGTGTTGCTTTTAGGTTTTGCTGAGTTAATTTTAGAAAAATAAAATAAATTGATTTGTATGGAATTCATTTAATTTATTTAGATAGGTTATAGGTAGTATCATAATACTAGGTGTTGTTGAAGAAGAAACAAACAGGAAGAAGAAGCATAGAGAAAAAGACATAAATACCCTCACGTGACTTGCACATGGGGGGACTTAACGACAGGGACGACCCTGATTTAACAAAAGTTTGACCACGGGGATGAAAAAAGACCAAAGTTAACGGGAGGGACGAAAAGACATTTTTTGAAAAACCACAGTGACGAAATTGGTACTTAACCCTTAATTTTTTGTTCTAGTTACTTAGGTCTATATATACACGAGCCCGGACATCAGAAACTTTTTAGATATAGAGCAATAAAGTTTATTTAATTTATCTCACTTGAAGGTAATATTAATTGGAGTAAATGTTCATTTGCAAATTATAATTAAAGTGAAAATTAAGGAACAAATCTCAGCCATATATTTCTTTTTATCTTTTTCCCATTCTTTCCTTTTTATTTTTTTTACCTTATTTTTTTCATTTTTAATTTTTTTTTTATAATAAAAACCCACTAAAGAAATGTTTTTTTTCAAAGGGCGTAGCATGTATGACTAAGGATAGAGCCCGTCAGTCCAGGGCAGAGCCATGGTGGAGTCCGTCAGGTAGATCACCCCATCACCAATCACCCCCTTATAACCTATCACCACTTATGACCTATCACCCCACCAGCTACCCGTTATTAATACCCTTGATAGCTACGCTCGATGAGGGCGAATCCCCCTGAACGGGCTACACCCGTACGGCTAAGGGCCACGCCCGTACTATATCATCATCTGAGATTATTATTTTTTTGGTATAGGTTTTTGTTAAAAAAAATTACAAAATTAAAAAAAGAAAAAAAACAAGGTAAAAAAATTTAAAAGGGAAAAAAGAAGAAGGGGAAAATGTGTGGCTGAAATTTGTCCTTTGTGTTGCTTTAAGCTTAACACTTGCTACTTAATATCTACTTAATGCTCGAGACTTTGCAACATTATGTATCTCCTCAATTCCACTTATCAATATTAGGGACCTTAATGTGCACATAAATGGCAACTTAATCATGTCTAGTGTATTATGTGTACAAGTACTCAACAATCAATTCAACTCAACAACAAGCTACATTGATCAATCATACAACAATCAGCTCATATCTACTAAGTATGCATAACAAAGCCCCAATTAACCTCCCATTACATCCCATATCCAACATATGCATGGGATAGTTTTAACATATCAAAATGAGGATTAATGATCCAATCTAAGTTTTGTTGTATCCCTCGTGTGTCAAATGTAAGTTATTTTACCGTTCAGGGTGAACAACAATCACAAACAATGTTACCGTGCACTCAATATGTTCCCGACAACCTATAAACATACAATTATCATCATAAGAAGTTAATTTAACATCTCAAAGTTCCCTAAACGCAATGGAAACTTAAGCCTCTTGATTATAACTCAAAAGAGCATGAAAACAAGCCCAAAAGACCACCAGGACCTGATTTGCGTCGCAAGTTGCAAACTTGGGTCGCAAATGAAGATCATAAATCTCACTTAACCCAGATTTGCGCCGCAAATCATGAAGTTGTGATGCAACTTCAGCCCGACCCGCACTTAACTCTTTTGTTTCATTTCCAAACCCAAACCAAACGCAACCAAACACCAACCACGACTTTTGCAATAGAAAATAGACTATTTCAAGGTACAATTGATGGTTTGACACCATCAATTGATCCATGGATGGTTTACAAACAACAACGATTCATTTGGTTACCCAAAAACACTCAAATCGATAATCGAATCACTATAAGCCCTAATACTCATCAAGACCAGAAGTGGTTCAATTGAGACAACTTATATGATCAATAATAAGAGAAGAATACAATTAATACATGTAAGGAATGATTCCACACCAAAAATCACACTCCAGTCTCTTTCAAATAAACACCAAATGCTCAAGAATACAAATGGGGGAGGCCAGGCTCTTGGGTAGTTATTGTTTTGCTAAGAAACTGGAAATGAGTGATTAAGGCAGCCCAATGACCCATTAATCTGCTGTACTCTCTTTTCAAATGACACTCATGCCCTCACTTAATCACCCCACTAGCACAATAACTCCATTTAACGACCATATGGTCTCAATTAACGACATGAAACTCTACCGGGAACACAAACACGGGTTTTCTTGACACGCAATTTAATCTACTTAACTGCCACATAATAACTCATATAAACACACAATTATTATCATAATAATTATCTACATTAAATATAAAGCTACTTAACGGAAGACCAACATTGACTAACTCAAAGTAAACAAAATAAAATAAAAGAGTTCAAGATGTTACAATACAACTTATAGTATTTCTAAAATTAGTATTCAAAGACAATTCATGTTCTAGATTTTATGGAATATATTAATATATACTAGGGTTTTGTTTTCCCATTTTTTGATTTTACACTAGCCCCTAAAATTCGATTGTCATTTATATATCAATGACATATTCACAAACATAATCTAAACATTCATGAGAATTTCCTTTCAGGATCTTTAAGTATTCGTCAAATGCATTGGGGGTGGTGGCATATGCCAATTGACGTATGACACACGTACATTTTTGAATCGGAGTAAAACACAATTCATTTGTGCATTCAGCCCTTTACATTAACCAATTATTATGGTGATTAGAAATACCTTTGATATGATAATGATGAAAATAGTTGCCTAGTCATACGAAATTTTCATTTGAAGTATTCAAGAAAATAACATTCCGGATCGTAGATGAGTAGTCACGCATGAATCGATTGTTCGCTCCGCTTAGATCTCTAATAATACGTTTTCTTCTTCGTCTTGGTGGCATCTCATCGATCGATTGAAGGACTAAATTAATAGCCACTTGAGAGATTACAAAGATATTTGAGTCACTTTCGAATGAACTAGACGACGATTTTTGGATGATGATTAATACATGTGAAAATGTGTTTGAAAGTGTTTAAAATGATAGAAGATAGATTAATATAGGAAAAAGTGTATTTGAACGTATATAAATTAATAGAAGATTAATAGAAGGTGGGAAAAAAGTGGTGAAAAAAATATATAAAAAGTGGGTAAAAAATATATAAAAGGTAAAAAAATGTCATGGTGAAAAAACATATAAAAGGTAAATAAAATGCTGTTGAACGGCTATATTTTTTTGTATCTTTTTATTTTTAATTCATCCAACGGTCCTAAAAAATGTTGTTTTTCGAGGGTTTTGTTATTACTTTGAACGGTCCAAAACAAAAACAAAATCAAAAAAAGAAATTCAACGCCGAAGATCGACAAACCTTCTCCGAACCATGAACCCGGTGCGGCGTTGAATGGGAGGAGTTATGGTGGGTGGTTTGGTACCGACTAGCCATCCAACCTCATACACGGTGCTCTTAATGTATTGTACTATTGTGATCAAAACATATTAATAGTTAGTAACAAAATCAAGACTTTTGGTATCGGTATGTACGAAAGGGATTGTCAGTAGGTTAGGTAACCTTTTTAGGATCTTAGGTGGTTCTAATAATAAAACCAATAACAAAGGTGAAATTAATATGCGTATAAGGCCCCTCCCAACGTGTCCCGTTCACGTTCTTACCCACATTCTGCCTCGTTTTTAGAACGCCATTGGCACCATGGCCACGTTTTGGCACGTTCTCGCGTTCTCCCCAGAACGCCGATGACACGGCCTCGTTCTGAGACGCGTTTTGGGGTCATTTTCTCTTGAGGACGTGAAGAGAAGTCAGGGGGTGGGGCCGGTTTGTTTATTTTAATGTAATGTTAGTATGATGATGATGATGTGAAAATAGGAAGTTGAGAATTTGAGAATTTGGTGGTATGGTTGGTAGGGGTAAATTCTGGATAAATTCTGGGAGGAAGGGATGATGTGACACTGATGTGACAATGAGAATTTGAGAATTTGGTGTTATGGTTGGGAGGGGCCTAAAAAGGGTGTTGCTATTTCCACCCTTTTTTTATATTTTTTTTTATTTTTTACATTATTATCATATTATTATAATTATGTTTTATATGTATATATATATATATATATATATTATGTTTTATATATAATTCCTTTCTTCTTTTTTATTTTTATTTTTTACATTATTATCATGTTATTATTATTTTTAAT
>JAOXNX010000032.1:14225306-14235937 GCA_028566075.1 Solidago caesia
TTGCTTTTGGGCATTTGACCCATAAACAAACCAGACCAAAAACAATATATATTTACTTAATGAAAAACAAACATTAAAAGGCTACTACAAAGGTTCGACAAAAGTACACTGGAATAACGCAACCGTTTGAACATGACGATTTAGGTCCCGCAACGCGGGACCCGAAATTTACTAGTATATACTAATTAGCAACTTGGTCAAACCAATGAGTAATTTCCACATATCATTTACTATATTTGATGCATATCTTACAAATCTATTATTCATAGAAAGTCCTAGCAATTTTTTGGTGCTGCTTATATCTTCAACAAAGGCCCACACAGCTTCTCCATGAAGTGTTATTAAAATATTATTTTTAAAACAAAATTCCAATACTCATTTTGTTATATATCTTCAAGACTTTTTTTTTTAATCTCTGTCATTTTTTTATCAATTAATTCTCTTTCAAACTTTGATCTCTACTAATATTCTTTTCTTTATTTGATTTTGGATAGGTTTTGGATTATGTATAAATTTATTTCCATGATGTACAACCCTTTTAATATTTGTTTCTTTTCACTTTAACCCCTAAAATTTATATGTTATAACTTTTCCCCCATCATAGTACAACTTTATATGTATGAAGTCCGACACCTTTTGACTTTTGTCTCTTTTCAATTTTACCCCTAAAGTTTCTATCTTTAACTTTTGCCCCCATCAAAGTTTTCGTTTCCAGTTTTTGAATACTAAACTTTTGGATTTTCATGTTTCTGTCAAACAACTTTGACACTTTACGGTTTTATCTTTAAACATCTGGTTTTGATTATCTTTTTCTGTTTCGTTATATATAACGTTTTTTAATATATAATAATTTTCATCATCGTTACGTCTTACGTTCATGTAACATTTAAATCAAGGCATTATATTACATCACCGTCATCAAATGTAATTATTTGCATTAATATAGTTATTGTTTTGTTATATGTTTTTATACATCTTATTATTCTAATTGTTCTTATACGTTATTTTAATTATTGTTACATGTTTTGTTGCCTTCTTTTAAGTTCGGGTTCGAAGATTTGACCTAAATGTATTTGTATTACACTAATACTACTATATATTGTTTATATCCAAAACTTTGTCATGTAAATAGCGTGTTCCGCAGCAACGTGCGGGTACAATTACTAGTTAGACCTAAAGTTAAACTTGAGAACAAGATTGAGACACATGTCAAAATCCAAAATAAACATGATGAGAGGGAAAAGACATGTGAGTACTTGTTATTAGTTAACTAGAAATCATACCCCACGATGTGTGGCGGTAAATGACTTCTTAAATTTTAAAATATTTGTAAATTTAAGCTAAGACATCCTACAAAAGGTGATGGCAGACGGTATTGCCGACAGCTGACTTCGACTTTGAATTGTCTAAAACACATGTATATATATATTGTGTTTGTTATTTATTGGTAAAATATTTAAATAATTATAACATCCCGCATCTCATTTATAAAGTAGTATAGATATAGATACGTTAAAAAAAAAGGTAAATAGATTGGTACCCCCAGGTCCCATGTACCGTCTTAATACCCAGAGTGCACACCGCATAGAACTCATGCCCGGTGAAGCACCATCATCACACATGGAACATAAGATATATTTTCTCCACTTGCCTTTGTCAAAGTTTGAACCTATAACCTTGCAGCCTTCATCTTGTAGGCCCATGTGATCATATGGTGACGGTACCAATTAATATATGATCAATTGATTATAGATAAATAGATTAAATATATAAATATAAATAAGATAAATATAAAAATGTTGAAAAATTTAAATTTTATGACACCTTATATCTCATTTATAAAGTAGTATATATTAGATTTTTCATATTTACCACATTCTATTTTAACCTATCATTCAAAATGAACATGAGAGGATTTTGATGTTTAAAAAATAAAATCAATACTATTACACCCCGTTGTTTCTTTCACATCATCATTTTTTTCTCCCATAATACCAACCAAAGAAATAACACATTATTTACAACACCAAAAGATAAATTAATATATATCTACCAATATACTAAAACAGGATTGTAGCATTCTTGATCCGACATATGGCGTAATCTTTGATCGACACGTGTCCTTTTAATTTATTTTTTAATTAAAATATTTGTGTTTTATAGATATGTGATAATCTTTACCTAATATAATTATTATAATATATAATAAATTTATAAGAAATAATAACCTTAACCTAAACATATATACTTATGTTATTCGGTTACATACTCTATATATTGTTTCTAGCCGCCTAGATCAGAAGAAACCAAGAAAAAGTTGGGCTGTTTATGATTTTCGCTTTAGTAACAGTAAAAAAACATAATCACTTGTATTGTTTTGTTTATTCTATTCGAACAAATTAAAAGAAGGTAGTTGTTGATGTTGATTGAATGTGTTTGTAAGTACAATTTGTAAAAGTATTCATAGAATATTCGTTTCAATCTATACGTGTTCATCAATTCATAAAGGTATATTTTCTAACCCAATTTGTGAATTATTAGCATGAAAATAATATTGGGTTTTGACTAATACTTTTATAATACATGTGTTTCGCTATACTTTTATAATACATGTGTTTCGCTATTATGCTACTATTGGAAATACCAAATGCATGTGATGAAACATGCTCAAATATTATTTTCTTTAAAAAATAAAATCAATCGTATAATATAAATATATATATATAGTCAATCCGTACATCGTACTGGTATTAAGACTAGTATATAATATATAATTGTTTTGGGCAAAAATTACTCAAGATAATCAATTAAGAAGACTCAAGAAAATTAAGTGACCAATACTTTCGTTCGTGAGGTTAGGTGCAAATTGCTTTCAAGATATTGAAATACTTTGAGTATAAAATCAATGTAAAAGACTAAATTACGTTTTGAAAGACAATGTAGTTACAAATAAAGTATTGAAATCAAGATTTGTATACTGAAATTCAAGATATACGTTTGTAAATCAAGATATTAAGCTTTGAAAATAAAGATAATGCAAGAACAGAATTAGCGATTTGTTGACGAGGAAAAGCCCTTGATCATTTACAGGTTCGCCGACATAAAAACCCCGGGAGGAAACAATCGTTTCTGCCTAATTTTATTAAGTAAATTCAAGATATTACAAGCTAAAGAGCGCTTTTGATCGAGAGCTAAGTTTAAAATGAAAGTAAAAAGCTGTAGAAATGATAGATGAGAAGAGAATAGTGAGTGTGTTGTATCTGCCTAAGTCTCGATCAAAGCCTCATTATTTATAGTGCAAAACTAGCTAGGAGCGTTAAACAAACATCCCGAGATATCCGGGATATTCCGTAGTTGATATTGAACGTGCATATACTTGGTAAAGTGAACGTTGAGCCTTATTCTTCATGTGTTGATTGTCATTTGAGTCATTCTTGAATCCGATATTCTTGCATTGACTTCGTTCTTCTTGACTTTGTCTTTTGTCATACCCGTTGAAGCATAAGCATTGATATTTTCTCATGATCTTAATATCAAACCTCAATATAATAGTTTAATTCAAGATCCTGCAATAAAGAAATATCTTCCGGAGCCAAAATAACATTTTAGCACATCAGTAATAATATACTTCAGGATCCTTAAAGTCAAGATCCTTAAGACTAAAATTTGACCCCGAACAGGATAGACCGTGGGTAAACTATGGACAGCGCTATTTGGAGATCAACCTGGGTTCCCCCATCATGAGATGTACACTTGATGATGCATATTTACTTTTCTAACTTAGTCATACTATTGAGGATATGACTGTAGGGCAAACACGTCACCTAGGCAAACAGAGTAGTTATAGGCTCAACGTATACACAATGTTCCATGCCTTTTTACTTATACTTCTTTATTATAGATATGTTGTTTCTATAGTACTGCTTGTTTTGCAAACTAAACTGTTTTGATAGGAACAACACTTTGGAAAACCAACTGTGAACTCACCAGCTATTTTTATAGCTGACACTTGATTTTCATGCTTTTCAGGACCTGAGAATTAGGCCGCTTATCTTTCGAGTCAGCCGCCTTCTTTTGAAGTCTGTTTTGAATTTTTCAACGTTTTCCTCTGCTATGTTGTATTTCAATTATGAATTGATGAATTGTAATTTCAATACAACATCTTTTATATACAGTTCTGCGTGACTGATAACTCCTGTCTTATAACTTACTTAATGTGGTGGAATACCCTGATGTAATTTTCCTATCTATATATATGGCATATGTGTTGTGATCTATTAAACTTGTGCTATGTATCTTGCTTGACTGTGCATCCCGTGTTGCCGCTTTAGTGGGGTGTTACAAAATCACTCCAACCGCCGGAATCACCCACCACCGCCGGTCACCATTTCACAGTTAACCACCTCCGGCCAGATTCCTCCCCTCCGCCGTAGGCAACAAACGTATGCCGGATTTCTCCTTCAAATCCAGATCGTCGTCGTTGATGCTGCTGTTGAACTCAACCATAATAAACAACCACGGTCATCGTTCTGGTTTCTCACGAGGAATGATTCGTTTAATCGTCAATCTTTACTCAAGATTCATTCACACATTTCATTGATACCACTGTACATATTTTCAAATTACCTTTCTAACGACTATTCATATGCCATATTTCTCATTCACACGATCACTTAGCTCAAGTTTGACTCATTTCCATTTTGCTAACCCGCAAAGTTGACCGGCTCAAACGGCAGATGTTACAATGATGTATAGGGAAGTTGAGGATACGCTATGCTGCCTCATGAGGACAAATGAATCGGCCATCAACAAAGTTGTAAATTTCATTAACAACCGTTGAAGAGTGGTCCGAATTTTCTGAATTAGTGGAACCTGTGTGATTGTTAATTTGGAATTTTATTCGATCGGCTCCTTTGAGATATACTCGAACAGATATTTGATGAGCATGCTCCAGCCACAGTATTTGACGTTAATATGTGCATTGAAGCGTCTACATAGGTCTTTATTATACGAAACGACAAAACGGTTATCGAGGGGAACATCTCCTATTATGAAGTGGTTTGAAAATGGCCTTTTGTATTGAACATAACCAGAAGAATCGAATCTGGTAACACGTTCATAAGGTTTTGGAAACGATTTAGAGCAGCGACCTTCAACCATACATGGAGCATCCATTTTAGGTAAACCGCACGGCACATGCAACATGCTATCTATTACAATTCTATATAGAATTGGATCGATTGACTTATTAGGCAATTCTGCGGAGATATAGTTATTTAAAGTTGTCGCGTCATGAATAACATTTTCTGATGAGACTCATAAAAGTGTGTGGCAATGTGGGAGGCCGCGTTTTTGAATTTCTATAGTGTAAACTTCTGCAAGAGATAGTATGTTATTAGCAATGGAATTATAACAACATAAGAGAATGAAGTAGAGAAGCATATAAGAACCTGCAGTAACATCATTAAATGGTTTTGAAGCTTTCAAATACTTTATGAAGGACTATACTTTCACTTGGAATACGCGAGTTACAATATCAGGCCTATCTTGGGGCCTTGCACCAGTTCCTAGGAGTTCGCGGGAAATCTCGGGCCACTTGACATTACATGTGAATGTAATAAAATACTGTGGGTTATTATGAACTCTAAAAATGGCTAGTGCATCCTGGTAATGTTGGTACATATACCTAGGAGCCCCAGTAAAGGATGCAGGAGGAATAACACGTTTTCCAATTTCGCGACGTTCAACATCACCTGTAGACAAAGCGTCATACAGTCCTTACAGAAATTCAGAACGGAGGTTGTTTTGGTTGAGACGTAGATACTCCAATCTACCATGCTCTATGGAAACATAGCAATCAACCAAATATTGTTGGAACAACCTACCAGAACGCAATAGATGTGTATATGGGCCTGCCCTTTCATGGATCTGGTAGCTGTAGAACATGTTCATTGTAAGGTTACGATTAGACCTTTCGGAAGTATCAGCTAACCGAAGTGCTGGTGACCATCCTTGTTCAGCGTATGGGAATAGAAGCTGGTATTGTAGGGGCATATAAGACGGATGTAGTTTGCTAACTTGGTGAGGTGTATTATCCTTTCTACTCACAACAATGTCAAACTCTTCAGATGCCGAGCCATCATCAGAAACAATTGCACCCAAAGTACCGGGTGCTGGAAGACCATAGTTCTTAAGCCTATGGAACTCTCAAAGTCTGATAACAAAATCAGGAATATCGGTTGTGGAGCAGTAATCTTTAGCACTTTTAAAGAGCCGCACATATTCGTTAGATGTACTTAATGTAGAAGGCAAGAAGAAACAACATCAGGTAGTGTTGTTGTCGTGAGCTATTACCAAAATAACTAAGACGGTTTGACACCTCGTTGTCAGAATCTAAGATATACATTTGCAAGAATCTAGGACGTTCACCAGGAGGAGGTCAAATGGAACCAAGCCAATGAGATATCTGCCCTATAATTTTAAAGACATAAGGTCCATTTCCTCGATTAACTAATTCGTCGACTTTCGCTCCGAAAGACGTCATTGAGAACATTGAATTGTATGCACGAACGTTGGTCATAAAGTGGTTGTCGTTGAAAAGATGGCGTATCACATCAGGGGGGTCAACTAGAAAATGAATAGACACAGATCCGCGCTTGCAACACGCCGAATATCTAGGTTGATGCCCCAATGGCACAGACATCACACGCTCTTCAAACCAAAACAGAGCCCCACAGAATTGACAAACATTTGTACAGTCGCCAATGTCAATATATTCAAGAGGAAGAAGAAGCTGTTCATTAGATTCTGATTGCATATAGCAGTTCTGACCAGTGTAATCTGATGAGGAAGGTTGTTGGGCAGATGTATCGACCCTGGATGTATTATTAACCACAGAAGCACGCCGACATGCTTGGCGGGATGACTGGTGACCAGTGTAATCGACACTTGTAGAAGCACGAAAACTATTACTTTGTTCAAAACATTGACCGCACCGCCTTTTGTTATACATTGGATTCTGCTGCATTATTGTTATTGATGAAGCAGTATTTGTAAATCTAATACAAACAAAGATAGATAACGTCTTCTAATATTTAATTGATTGAACGTTAGAACAGAAACCCAAAAATTTGAATAAGAGAAGTATTACAATAAAGGATTAGTGTAGCATTGTGACACCCGACAAAATTTCAGGTTGGTTAAAAAAAACTATTAATATTTTATGTACTATTTTAGAAAACTCAATTTGAATATGTAATTATTCAAACTCTTGTGCAAATTAAAACAACTATTCGTTATGGAGTAACGAAACCCACATGCTTTCATTGGGTTGATGAACTAGACATGAAAAAGGTTGCACACTTTATAAATGATTAAATTGGTTATATGGAACGTATCATATTTAGATATTAGACTTATTACAAATATCTAAATATTTGAGTGGTACACATTAACAAACTCTCGTATGTATAGAATGTAACATCTAGACAACTCCAACATTAAGAATTGTACACATTTATATCCAATAATAATAATAATAATGATAATGATAATAATAATGAATCTTGTGACTAAATAGCAAAACATCCGTGAACTTCTCAATAATTTGGCAAGAACAAACAAAATGAATATTATATATATATATATATATACATACTACAACACACATGCACAACACACACTACAACACACATATACACATCTCTTACTCTCTTCTCTTTCTTTTCTATCTTCCATACTTCAAGAACTAGAAACATCAAATTTATCATCATCATCTTCTTCAAATTTCTGGAATTGTATCATTGTTGCAGTAAGAAAACTTAGTAATAATGTGTAATAATAACCTTCCTTGTTCAAGAGTCCAAGTATTCTTCATCCTCAAAGGATTTGAGAAATTGTAAGCTCTTATAAACCTTGTTCAATTCTTCTCAATCAAGGCTAGTATATATGTATATCATTAGTTATAAACATAAGTTACACAACTACATATTAAACTAGATAAAGAAATGCAAGTAAGATGTGCTTGGTAAGCTGATAGATTCTGTGACGAATCTTGGGAAGGGTAAACCGTGGGTAAAATGATCGAACTGGGTGAAGTGTACAAAATGAAAGTTGTAGCCTTATGTTTCTAGTTTAACCTCCAACTGGAATTTTGTCAAAACACTGAGTAAAACGTAAGATATGAATTTTTGAATACGAAGTGGTCAGACTGTGTTTTAGAACCGGTTTTGTATCAACTCTGATGACTTTTAATTTTCAATCCTTTAAGAACTGGAAGTTTATTTTCGATGAGAATCAAGTTTAATGTGTCCTAAGTTTAAAATAAATTTATATGATTTTATAAAAATTGTTAAGGTCATGAACTTTTATAAAAGATTTCATTGCGCAAAACTGTGCTCTCCTGCCCACCTTTGTTTAAAGAATTTTTATAGATAGTAAACAACTTTGATAAATTATAGAAAATTTTCCAAAAATACTAGACATATAAGACTACCTTAAATAAAAGTGCCAAGCCCCAACTTATTATATTTGACCATGAAAAACTTAACTAAAATCAGTATAAATTGACTAAAAATGGACTTAGGGAAAATATATATATCAGATATTTATTAAAAGAAATATACCTTCTATGCTTTAAGAAACATATTTGAGAAGATTCTCTATTTGCTATTATCTGACGCTACAAACTAAGGTGAGTTTCCATATTCCCCTTTTCAACTCTTTTATATGATTTATTTGGGGACTGAGACATGCTTAAAAACTATTTTCATATATACTTATATGTATAAATCTTTGAACGATATTTACAAAATCTATATGATATATAATATATTATGTGAATTTCCATTAACTTGTTTCCAACACTTTTTAAACTTGGAAGGAATTTGTAAAACTATATAATATTTGGTATATTATATAACTCTATTTTATTTATTTTACCTTTGTAGTAAAATAAATACTCGTTATTTCTTTTATGAACACGAGTACTCTAAAACTGTATACATGGATTGTTCTAAGTTTGCTGTTCACTTAAGTCCTCCTTAATCATGAAACGATTAATCATATGAACGTGGATATGTTGGGGTAGCGCTACTAGGATTTGACAATCCTCACCATGGGTGTTTTAGTAGTTTTTAACACTGATCTTTCGGGTGTGACATATCCGGAATACAGAAGTACCTTGAACAAGTACTTACACGAGGCACAAACTAAACAGTTTCAGACTAGTCAGTTTCGTTTCATGAGCTTAGTTCTTCAGTGTATACAACTTTGCTTTGTAGTATTGATTAATATGTTTAATCGATGGCTACGTATCTTTATAGCAATATGGCTACTTAAATCTTGTGGTTCATGACACTTATTTTTATACAAACATATACATATGTTCTGGTTTACTCCTAGTATTGATTAATGTGTTTAATCAATGACTACTTTTCTTTATATAGCATTGCGGTAAGGCAATGGCTACTTTTCCTAATAGTATTGATTAATCAATGGCTACTTTTCTTATAGCATTATGGTAAAGCAATGGCTACTTTTCTCATAGCATTGTGGTAAAGCAATGGCTACTTAAACTTGGTTCATACTATTATTTTATTTAAACACCTATGGAACTCACCAACTTTATGTTGACTAAATTTAGCATGTATTCTTAGGTAAATAAAAGATACTCACTGCGCACTGGATCTCTTTCCGCTGCATACAACATTATGGAATATGGCATACCCTCAGAGTGTCAAAACCAGGAGGCCAAGATCCTCCTAGTTATTGCATTTCAGAACCTGTCATTTCACCTCAAGTACCACCTGTCTTGCAGTGGCAGGTACAAACGCGATGATCCAAACTTTTTATTTGCCCTGCGGTGTCAAGTTCAAACTTTTCGTTATCTCAACTTCCTCGCTCTCAAACAAACATCAGGCTTTCATCCCCTAATTCACTACCCTCTAATCTATTGTTCCTCAACTGATATTATTTCATTAACTTATGACTGACACATTACGATACTAATATTTTGACATAAAAATTCAGTTAATATTAACTCAAATAGAATATGATACAAGGCTTACAAATTACTGGGAAAAAAAAAACCATTATACTAAGCCACATAAACTAACTGCATTAATGTATTCGCTTTGCCTCTACAAAATCGCAAAATCCAAATACAGCCTCTTGATCAATCTCTGTATAGTTGCAAAATTCCGAAGGCAGTAACGGCCCTTCCCCTACAAAACTGGACTTGCTTGGCGATACAATTACCCCAACTGAATGCTGATCCTGGATTTCTGGCTTACCAATCACATCTTTTTAAAATCTTTAGATAATTCTGGTGCATGGACAGCACTCTTTCAAAGGCTTTAAAGTGCTGTTTAGATCGAATTGCTCTTATTAAGGACGGGCTTTCTCTATATATTTAAGTGCCTCTGTCTTGACATATTCAACTTTTTCTTCATCACCATGAGACTTTTCAAATTCGAGGTATTTTTTAAATAAGAACTGCAATATCCATATAAAATATCAGTCATGTTAATCATATATACATGAACTGGAAATAGAATACATGATAAAGGGTTTAATGCTCGGAATAACAACCAACTTTCAAATTACTCGGAATTTATAGCAATGTGTTAAGT
>JAOXNX010000032.1:14240147-14254125 GCA_028566075.1 Solidago caesia
AAAACCCCCCCCCCCCCCCCCCCCACCCAAAAAAAAAAAAAAAAAAAAACCCAATCTATCACTTAAAGCTTCTATCTTTGTCGCAAAAACGAAAAACCAAGTCATTTTCCATCAAAACCCAACCTTTAACCAAAGATTCTGTTTCCCACCGCAAAGCTTCAATCTTTCACCCAAAGATCAAACCATTTTCACTCAAACACACTAAAGCTCACATCTTTTTCATAAACAAATCACCACAGTTTTCGGCACTAGCTGACTAACCCCTTGCTAATTGAAAAGCAAGTCCAAAAAACTCACCTTTATAAACTATCACACTTTTATTCACAATAACATCACCCATAAACCAACTATGAACTTAAATATATAAAAATCATAGATAAGCATCATACATTTACTACTTCAAGATTATCACTTTTTAGCAACAAAATCTTCCATCAAAACACACAAAATAATAACAATATATATATATACATAAAATGAGAAAAAATGACCTTTTTATCCTTGATCTCACTAGACTGTATCCATGTCTTAATCTGGTCTCTATATCTTTGAAGTTTCTTTATTTCTTTCTTTAAATCAGCTTCAAATTTCTCCTTTTGATTTGCATTATCTGTATCATATACCTATAGATACAACAATTCATCAATTACCCACCTCATAAAAATTATAAATTTAACACCTTTATTCAAGGATACATACATATATATATATATAT
The DNA here is from genome assembly GCA_028566075.1 of Solidago caesia. Classification (NCBI taxonomy): domain Eukaryota; kingdom Viridiplantae; phylum Streptophyta; class Magnoliopsida; order Asterales; family Asteraceae; genus Solidago; species Solidago caesia. Next base: position 14,240,863 of record JAOXNX010000032.1, read on the forward strand.
ACACACACGTATATGTATTTATATATACTTACCTTATTCCAAATGCTATCAAAAACATCAACTCCTTCTTGAACTTTCTTTAAAACTCGATCGATCTCACCTTGAAGCTTTCTACTTGCTCCCATTTTATTAATTTATTAATTATTATTTGAATTTTATGAAAATTTATTCATATGAACTTCAAAAGGGAATAAATATGGTGATTATTATTGTTTTTTTGAAATTCTACTAGGGTTTCGACTTATTTCATTGAAGATGATGAAAAGGGGATGCGTGAATTATTTTATTATCTCTACTCTATGGGGTTTTTGGGTATCTCGACATGCCAATTGATAAATCAACATAAAATCTATATCAGGTACAGTAGTATAGATAAAATCTATATCAGTTAATAAGGGGCCGGGTTTTCGTGGTTGTTTTTAGATAATATACTGATTAGTTTTGTACTTTTGTTTGTGTTGCAGGCCTGATGACACTCCCTGGGACAGATCGAGGTTTGTAATTCCTTTTTTGGGTTTTTGGTTTTCTATATTTGTTGTTATCTAGTAATGTTACCGTTGAGAGTTTTCCCTCTCTAGAGGGAGCTCTGACCTCTCTCTAGATTGGAGAGATCTCTCCGGTTTCTTTTTCGGCATCGTGTCATCGAGAATATTTTTGAAGGGTAAAACCCTAGGCTGGAGGTCCTTTTGGAAGCAGCCTCTTTACCTTTGAGTAGGGGTAAGACTGTCTACATCATATCTTCCCCATACCCTGCTTATGCGGGATTTGGGTACCGTTGTTGTTGTTGTTGTTGTTGTTGAATACTATGTATATGATGTGGATTATTGTTATTTTTTTAGCTTTTATATGTTAATCATTCAAGGATTTGTTTTTTATTGTGATAGGAGATAAACAATACATTATTGGTTTTATGTGTATTGGTTTTATGTGTATCGGTGCTTACAAGTGAGTACAGCAATTAACTTTGGTTTTATGTGTATTGGTGGTACAAGTGCAAAAGCATTAAAATCAATGCATAAAGGTCATCTTCTACCATGCTTCCTTTGATCATTTGCTGTTAAGTTATTTGCCCAAAATCGAATCGACCATAACTTTGTTTAATGGTAACAATCGGAAACACTGAATTCCCTGGACCTTAATATGATTGATTATAAAGGATGTTTAATTTATATTTTAAGATTAAACCTTTTATAATTGTTGTATAGTAATATTGATTAATTTCTACTTTTACTCCTCATTTTTTTTGATTTAATCTTATATATAATGTGATTTAATATGGATGGATGGATGGGATGTGGATATAGAAAGAATATAGTAGTTGTAAGTGGAAAGGAAGCATAATCTGTGCATAAAGTTGCGGCCACAAAAGAAAGAGATTGAATCAAGCCTAAAAGGCCACCCATTGCCTTCTTTCTTTTCATGTATGTATTTGTGTGTGTGTGATTTTATTTACTTAAATGATGACAATGATAGTGATAATAATTAGGGAAGACTAATTGTTTTTTATGTTTTTTGGGTGTAAGGATCAAGGGATGATTTTAGGAAAGCATTCAACGAAGCAAGCCCGGATAATAAAAAAGTTGCAGTGGTAAAAATTTCGAACACTGAAACTTGATCAATATTAGTTACATTATTTATTGATTGATTACTGTTGGGTTAAATTGTCTGTCTAAATAATCTTAATTAATTATTGATGCGACCTATGATACTCTTGATAAGTTTTCGTTTAAGACAATTTTAATGGTGCTTGGAAGTTTTGAAGAAAAAACAATGATTCATTGTTCTTTTTGCTATAAATATTTTTAATTCGGCATATGATTCTAAACATAACCATTTACCTAAGTAATAATGTTAAAAAAGACCTGAATAAGGAGATCAAGAAATTAAATTAAGACATGGCAACAGTCCACTGAAATCAAGGATTAGAAGGTTCGTATACGACTATATATGCTTTGTTCAGTTTTTATTTGTATTTTATTTTTTATTCTTATAGTTTTTTAGTTAGTTGTTTCGCATGAAATATTGTTGGTGAGTTTTGGTTGGTACATGTGCATTGAGAATCATTAACAACAATATTCGCTTTCTAAATGTTTTAGGCTCTTCTATTATAAAATTGTGACTACGTCCATTCTTATTGACGATAAAATTATGTCTGACATAGGTTAGTGCCTCTTATGAACAAGCTCTGATGGATTCTCGCAAGCTTATTGAAAAAAGTTTGGGGAACATGCGGTGCATTGCAAGGAATTGCCAGGTTTCAAGTATCGGCATGATTTGGTTCGGGATGTGTTGTGGGATGTTTTAAGGAGGGCAGGGATATCAGCGAAAAAAGAGGCTCCCGTGAATTTTCTAACAGATCCAGCTGAGGGGAGGTCTACTTTGCGCCCTGCGGATGTTCTAGTTTTTGGATGGGTTGGCGGGAAACACGCTTGTGTTGATCTCACAGGTGTATCCCCCCTCGTTGGCCTCCGGGATAATGGGTTTATGGCAGGGCAGGCTGTTTTGAAGGCTGAATTGAGAAAAGTTGAGAAACACGATAAAGCCTGCACTGAAAATCAACATGCTTTTGTTCCTTTTGCCTTTGATACTTTTGGTTTATTGGCCCCAGAAGCTGTTCGGTTTCTCGATAGGGTACAGAGGGTCGTTCATAGCAATTTCTCGACCCCTAGGGACCAAGGGTTTGTTTTCGGTAGGATAGGATTTGCTATTCAGAAAGGGGTGGCGGCGCAGCTTGTTGCCCGTTTGCCTACCATTCTGCTGTAAATTTATATATCCTTTATATATATACAATACAAACTTTATTAATAATTTCTTAAATAATGAAGAAATAAGTGTAATACTCATCAATTCAATTTAATATGTATTTGGTGAACTTAATGTTTTACTATTATCTTTAACTTTCAATTATTTTTAACTATATATCAAAATATTTATGCAAATTTTGATTTATTGCCGAATAATTAATCCTTTGTTTTGTGTAAAACAAGAGGATGAAGGGACGTGATGTACGCAATGATTTTATATTTAAATAGATGTGTAAAGTTGAACTTTTTTCGTGACGTTTTTATATAGGATGAATTAGCCTCTTCTATAGAAAAAAAATAAAATAAAAATCGGAGTAATCATCTTTTTCAACAATGTATCCATCTAAAGAGAAAATGTTAGAATCATGAGTCTAAAAAAGGCATGATTAGTATGATATACACATTTATATCGACATCACATTTTATTGCCATTATTACTTTTTCCAACATGTGATTGTTGCATGAAATCACTAAGAGTAAATCGTTAGTGTACTTTAGGATGACTCCAATTCCATTCCTTTTCCGAATTTGATGATGGGTTTTTCAAATATTAAGATTGTACAATATTGCTCACACATTCTTTGATCTGACCACTTTGGGTTATATAATGTTATCCATCCATCTTATATACATTGAGAGAATTTATTGTATGTTTTACAATATACAAATATGTAAATATTGTATGTTGTATACTGCGTCTACCTTAAATAATATACAATGCAAAAAAAATAAGTGGGTGGGAACCCTCTGGTCTCATATATCATCTTAGTACCCATAACGCATATCGTATAAAACTCATGCCCAAGTGAAGCACCATCTTCACATATGGATTACAAGATATAGTTTTTCAACTTGCTTTTTGGCAAATTTCGAACCTGTAACCTTCATCTGTGGGCCCATGTAGTTACATGACGGCGGTAACACTCCATCTATTAATGGATTGTTAAATAATATATAATGCATTCAAAACTATAAACAAATAAAACAAATCATGTTGGATATTGTAATGTAATTGGATTAATTTGATTGACCAATATTGTCATAATAAGACATCATATAGGTTTGGAGATGCGGAGTGTACGCCTATTTGAAGCCCCTAAGGGACGGAGGTCCGGGGGCAGCTCCCTGGTAGCGGGGTCCAAGGGGCGGCAACCCCTGGCTGGGGTCGAGCTGACATGTTAAATTTTTTTTATTTCCATTAAATTGCTATGTTAAAAATTCATTAGAAATTTAATTTTTAAATTTTCAAGGGACTAAATTTGGCAATTTGTGAAACTAGTAAATAACTGCCTTATAGACAGTCATTGGCCTTGAAACCCTCACACGCTCGTTCAGATTTTCTGGTCATACTCTCTCCGGTTCTTTTCTCTCAAATATCAACATACTCAAAATTCTCAATCTCAGAATTGTATCCGATTGAATAATTTGGGCGAACCATCAAATTGACTCAATCTGAAAATGATCACACGCCTTTAAGAGAATCCAGTTATTTGTTCATTTATAGGAATATCCCCAACAAATCATATCATCACAATGTCATCGATACCAAAGTTATATATAGTTTTGAACCATCAATAGATGGATTGGTGCTTGGGAGAACTTGAGACTTAGAGGTCTTAGGTTCAAATCCTAGTGTGAGAAAAAATGCTTTAAAAACTGGAGACATGAGTTTTGCTAAATCTGAAATTGGAGTTGAGTATATGAAAAGACAATGTCGTTGAGCCTAAATTTACCGTTCAATATATATATATATATATATATATATATATCACGTTTCTGATTTATCGTCATCTATAAAAAGTTATACCAATTAACCTACTCAAAATAATATACCATTCTAACCAATCTTCTTAGAAGAATTGGTCACACATATGTTGCAGTATGGGGGAGGGTTTTCCTTTTGAAGAGGTCTTGGATTCGAGTCTCTTTAAGGGGTTTCCCCTTGGGGGTGGTAACGAGAAAAAGTCAATCGTAGATCGGGGTTTGCATATTGTCCACTTGAATGTCATTGTGGGTACTTAATCGCTAACAAGTAGCTCGCCGTTTAAAAAAATATAAATAATATACAATACTAATATTTTAAAATTACATAAATCCAACTTAAAGTTTATTTTTACATCAACTTAAAGCCATTAAGCGCAAGAACATCATGTATTCATGTATGGTAAGATCAACGTTATATTCGCACCATTTCATTTTACATATATAACCACGATTATCCGATTTTCATGTAGGACGATTAAAACATTGCTTACTTAGTATATATTCTATCGTGTGTGAGAGAAAAAAAAGGAAAGGAAAAAAGTTAGACACATAATAACTTTGGCATGTCGATGCCGCTGAACAAAGTCCATGCCAAACAGTCTAATAACAAAGTCGAACACCATACAAAATGCTTTAATTATGAGAGGTGATATATGAATCACTACTTTTGATAGACGTATCACAATATACAAGTTAATGTAAGAATACATCTATCAAAATAGTCATATCAATATCACCTCCATGATTATAACCCAACCCAACCCAACCCAAGACCTAGTCAACTCCATAGCTTATTAATCTCAAAGTGGTTTCAAAAATCATTTCTCTTATTTTTCTTTTAGACATCCAGCTAAGACTCCTTATATTAACTAAAAAGTCAATAACCGAATCATCATCATCATCTCCATCTTCCCTTAACCCAACCACAGTTAACCTCACATCACACAACCCGCGCCACACTCTCTCTCTCACACACAAAAATCCTTACTCTGTTACTACTCGTGACAACCTCCCTCACCTCACCATCTATATATACACATTTCCGTTACCGGTGACTGTCACTGTCGCTCTATCCTCTCAAATAACGTTACAGATCTCATACCAGAAGTTGCTATGACGGAATCAGGAAAAATCGGAGTGATAATAAAGCTAATTGACGCTGTTAATGAGATTTCTAGTATAACAGATTACCGGAATACGGTTAGAAAACCGTTTTTTAACCTTGCTAGAAGGTTAAAGCTGTTAAGTCCGTTATTTGAAGAGATTCGTGATATTAAAGATTTGATTAATGATAATGATGATCATGATTTGTATCAGTCTTTGCTTTTGTTATTGCAAAGCTTTGAATCTGCTAAACAACTTCTCAGATTGGGCAGTCAAGCTAGCAAAATCTATCTGGTATATATTTATATCATTTTTAAAAATATTTTTATATATATATATATATATATATATGTATATTAAGTTGTATCTATTTATTATTACTGATGATGATGATAATAATTGAGCTGACTTAGGGTTTGGAAGTTGAATTCATTTGATATTTATGTGATGGTAGAAAGAGATCTAGTTGAGATTTTTGTAGTTTAAATATATTTATGTGTTTGAATTTTGATTACTTTGTTAGTGTTTTGAAGTTTTGTTGTTTTTTTGGAGGATTTGTGTATGTATTTAATAGTGATGGAATGTATGAGATATGTAAAGGATGTAACTGAGTTTGCGATGGTTGATCGGGTATCTTAGTTTGTTAGTATAGTAGTAATTGATGCTTTTGCCTTCGGTTTAGTGAGATTGACCTCCGAAGACTATCTGTGTTGAGAATCACTGCGTTTCAAGTGGAACGTAAGATTAATGGAATTTGGGATGAAATTGGTTGTTATGTATGAGTACATTTATGTTGTCGGGAGGTTTTGGTTATTAGCGTTTTCTACAGCTATATCATTTTACCCTGTTGATTAGAAAATAGTTATTGGTTGCTCTATCGTTACTTAGCCAGCACATCTGAGTACAACAGGGGTTACTTTTAATACAAGAGTGAATAGTGTTAATGTGTTTGTAGATACTTTAACATGTAGACCTTATACAAAACAATTTATTCCCCAGAGTTTCTGTTATTGGAACTCCAGGAGATAGGCTTATCAACTCAACTTGGATTGTGTAATTTTCCAATAAATTCTTTTATTCCAAGCTGGGTTTCATGACGGAAACCTTTATATTTAGTGCTTGACACTTAGATTTTGTGCATTTATTGATCAGATGTTGGTGTGTCGTTATATGTGTGCAGTTTGCACACGTGTTTGTATTGCCTGTATGCTTGGGGGCATGATCATGTGAAATATTGATATTCGCCAAACCATGATCTTATTGTAAACCAATTACAATAAGTCTGAACTATTATATTTAACTGCTAATTTGTAACTCATATAGCATAAGTTTAAAAAAAAGGGTAAAGGAGGGCACCCTGTCCCCGGAACCACATTGGATCCCCATCATGACCTCCCTGTAAGGTTTTTGATGCCGGTGAAATACCTTCACTTAATACCCACATAATTTGGGCATCCCTAAGGATCGAACCCGCGTCTTTCAACTTCACATGTGGGCCTAAGCTGCATTGGTAACGGGTACCACTGCATCTATTGATGGATTGGTAGCATAAGTTAGTAATACTGGAAGATGGACTTTTGTTGGTTGAAAAGTAGTTATTGATTACTTTGATCTTTTGGTTTTGCTTGCTTGTGATACACTGATGCTAGAGTGAATTCGTATCAACTTGTTTGTCATTACCTGAGGCTTTTTTGTAAACCATATACGGAACAATTTATTACCCTTATATAGAGTTTACATACTGAACTTTATGAGATAGGCCAAAAATGGTATTCTCCAAGTTCTTTGGCCTTTGGGTTGGCCAGATAATTTCTTATATGCCAACTTCAGCAATGAATTTTTTTTCTGATTAGTTGTACCTTGTTGGAAGACATGGTAACTTTTTTATGAGTGTAAAATTACCTAATTTGTAGCATGAATCCCTTAGACCGTGGATATATTGAAGATAAGTTAGGTTGCCAAAGTCAAGGCTGGAGTTTTTGAAGTGCAATAATTCAGCAAAAGACAGAATCAAGAATGGCCAATGGCTTATGATAATTGTTAAGGCAGGAAAAGGGTTCTTAGGCAACTCCTGGGTGTCGAGATGGAAATCCTTGAATATAGTATTTGGCATTAGATGTTGTGCACGTGTCGTTATATGCATGTACACATTTGTGTATTACCCGTATGCTTGTGCTATGATCATGTGAAATAATTGATACGTTTTATTTTCATGTTATTTTGCAAGTCATATAACATAAGTTAGTAATACTAGAACATAAAAGTTTATTTTATATTCCTACTAATGAAAACTGTTATTGCAGAGCCAAGCTGGATCTTGCTTAGTTTTTTAACACATTAGGTAGGTTTTTTATTTTTCTTTTCATTTTCCTTTTTGTGTGCAATGAAAAAGACAATTTATTAATTTAAAAGGAGCTAGTGAGAAGCTAGAAGTACAAAAAATGAAACCTACACAATGTCACATGCCTAATTTGGATCTAAAATCCAATCCTTCCACGCTATATTTACTTTGCCACATCTACCATTATGAACAAGAGCACCTGCACCTATTTATATAAGTCTACCAAGGAAGTTGTGGGCCAACGGATCCGACATGTCATGCCTTGAGATGACTGATAAGTTGTGGCGAGCTCCTCAAAAGAAACTATCGTGAGCCAAGGGATCTTCCACCATTTAGGGACCTGAAGCCATAGCTAATGGGTGCACTGATATTGGAGAAGCTCATGGCTGAGATCTTCACCGCAAGAATGGCAAATGGGACATGAGATCTTCACCGCGAGAATGGCAGATGGGACATGATAGATCAGCGCACTCCACATCACAATTATGCAAGCTGGTCCGGAAGGGAAGACCATTTTGCAGAATCATCTAGAAATTCATATCACTTTCCCTGATTGTTCCAGCAAAATGAAGGGGAACCTGACGTAAGAATTGTGGACTTAATGGGCATCCTCATCCTTTAGAGGTTGCTAGGAGGTTGAATGGACTGATATTATTCATGGAGTCAGCAGTATTGTCCTGTTTGGTTAGCAGGACAGCCTCCATTGGAGGGATCTGCTTAGCTGGAGCTTGAGCTTTTTCTTGGCGTATAGCTTTAAAAAACTCATGCTTTAGCTCTGCTAGTAAACACCTTATACTACAGGTTTGTATTAGGCCGATTATTGGTTATTGGACCTTTTAAGTAAAGTTAGAATCAAACTCTCTTTGATTACGTTAGATCCCCAAGAGTCTATTATAACCTACAGCAAGTGGCTTGTACAATCCTGTATATGCAAGCTCATATAGGTTTGGCAAGCTGATAAGCTCTTGCCAACCCAGACTTGACCTTGTCCCTGACTGTTGCAGGAAGTGACCAGACTTAACTCAAGTTTGCCGAGTTGTATGATGAGCTGGATAGTGAGCTCGTTTACATGGTTTACTCACTTGAATGTTTATTGAGATGTGGAATTAGAGCAGGTAGTATTAGCTCTGGAAGTTCTTACTTCCACTGCATATGAATATATGATATTGCATAGTTATCCATCAAACAGTTCCTTAAGCTTTATGGTTTTCCATTTGTAAAGTCACCAGACATTAGATGCTTTAGATAGTTGGTTTAAAAAAAGAACAAAAAAGCCATATTAGGCAGCGATTGTATTCTAGGTTTAGAAACCGGGTTTATTACTTGTATAATTATCTTCCCATTGGCACGAAAAAACGGCAGATGTATGTCGATATAGCTTTTATGGAAATTACAATTATCAATTTCTTCTACAACTCAATCATCAATGATAAGAAATCTAAGGACAATTCATACAAATGTATAAATGTTGGATCTAACTTAAGCCACAAAACTTTAATTCTTAGATTCTAGTAATGATTTTTTTTATTTGTTATTTTTGTATGTGAATTCTTATTACTAATTGCGGATGAGTGTTTCTATGATTATATGTAAAGATTGATTTACTTACAAAGTATCCCTGTACGTGCAGGCCCTGGAGAAGGAAGAAATCATGAAAAAATACCAGGAAGTTACAGCTCGTTTGGAAGAAGATTTAGAGGGAATTTCTGTGGAGAAACTTGACATATCAGACGAAGTTAAAGAACAGGTGAAAATTTAATCTCTCTATATCCTTATCAAAAGTCAAAACAAGTGTGCGATCTGTGATATGCTAGAGTGTTAGGTATTTGACTTATCATAAAGATGTAGCCACCACATGTTGATGCACTATAAGTGAATAGAGATGCACGAATGAACGTTTTCTTATTGTTTAATATCAGGTCGCACTTGTGATTGCTCAATTTAAAAGAGCCAAAGGAAGAACCGATGCACCAGACATTGAGCTGAGTGAAGATCTTTCATCCCTTTACAACAAGGGTACTGACTTGGTAGCTGATCCAGAAGTCTTGAAAAGATTAATTGAGAAATTGCAACTAACCGGAATAAATGACCTTACACATGAATCGATAACGTTGCATGAAATGGTGACTGCCAGTGATGGAGATCCTGGGGAGACTATAGAAAAGATGTCAATGCTGTTAAAACGAATCAAAGATTTTGTACAAACCGAGAATCCAAATGTGGATTCGCCACCTGGAGAAACTTCTGCTCCATCGAATTCAAATGATCAAGGAACTTTGTTGAAAACCCACAAGAATATAGCTATACCCGATGATTTCCGTTGTCCTATATCACTTGAGTTGATGAAGGATCCCGTTATTGTCTCAACTGGGCAGGTAATTTACCATCATTTCTTTTATTTCAAAATCCAAATAAAGTTATATGCATGTCCATATGTGAGGTGATGCTTGTGCTCGAATTGGATCCTGCCGTGTTGCCTGCCATTTGGGGGCAACATAATTGGTTGGATTGTTAAAGTGAAGGCCTACATGGCAATATGGCATGATCTAACTGGGTAATGCATAGTTGGGTACCGAGATGACTTGCAGTTGTGACATTAAATATAATGCAAATCCTCCTAAATTATCTGTTTCTTAAATATCTTGCAATTTTTGTAGACATACGAGCGAACATGTATAGAGAAATGGTTGGAACAAGGACACCGGACATGTCCCAAGACACAACAAAACCTAACGAGCACCGCTCTCATACCAAATTACGTGCTACGCAGTCTCATAGCTCAATGGTGTGAGACCAACGGAATAGACCCACCAAAACGAGCAAGTCAGTCATCTTCCGCCTGCACCCCAGCAGAACGGTCCATGATAAATGTGCTACTCACCAAGCTAAGGTCAGTCAGTCCTGATGACCAACGAACAGCTGCTGGTGAAATCCGTCTCCTTGCAAAACGTAATGCTGATAATCGCGTAGCCATAGCCGAAGCCGGTGCCATTCCGCTCCTGACCCACCTTTTAACTGCACCAGATTCCCGCACGCAAGAACACGCGGTGACCGCTCTTCTAAACCTCTCCATATGCGAGGATAATAAAGGAAGCATAGTATCTTCTGGAGCAGTTCCTGGGATCGTTCAAGTGCTAAGAAAAGGTAGCATGGAAGCACGGGAGAATGCGGCCGCCACCCTTTTTAGCCTTTCAGTAATTGATGAAAACAAGGTGACTATTGGCTCTCTGGGGGCAATCCCGCCTCTTGTACTGCTTTTAAGTGAAGGCACCCAAAGAGGGAAGAAAGATGCTGCTACTGCATTATTTAACTTATGCATATATCAAGGCAACAAAGGGCGCGCAGTGAGGGCGGGTGTAATTACTACATTAATGGAGCTTCTGACCGAGCCACAAGGTGTGATGAAAGACGAAGCATTAGCCATCTTAGCCATCCTCTCGAGCCATCCAGAAGGGAAAGTAGCTATAGGTAAAGCAGACGCGGTACGGGTTTTGGTTGATTTCATTGGGTCTGGGTCTCCAAGGAACAAAGAAAATGCAGCTGCGGTTTTGGTGCATCTTTGTTCCGGAGATCATAAGTATCTGGTGGAAGCTCAGGAGCTGGGAGTGATGGAGGTACTAATGGATTTGCTACACCATGGTACGGATAGGGGGAAAAGAAAGGCGGCACAGTTGTTGGAAAAGATAACGAGATTTACGGAGCAACAAAAGTTACATCATGGTGAGACCGAGTCGAATAACTCGTAGTTGGTTTTTAATTTTGTTGAGGTAAAAAGATTTGGTACATTGATGTACTTTTCAATGTTGTTTTTTTTCTTACCATTGAAATGTAGAAAAAGGGGAAAGGTGGAAGATCACCATCCCCCCCTTTGTTTCCATATATTGTTTTTATATTTAAATCTTTATATTTTCTTAAGCTATGAGGATTAATATTTATTATTATTATTATTTTACTACAAACAAGAAAGAGATGGTAAAGATGTGATCTGGCTGCCTGTGTTGTTTGTATAAACTTTGTATCTATCCTTGGTTTTAATGGAAGGATGTTGTCTTGTTTTTAGATCTTCAAATTAATTAAATTGTCAATTGCTTTGTTTCTTCATTTTTACATGCTCAACTGTCCATGCTTCATTTTAATTCTTGCAATATATTAATTTCAAAACAAATATTCTTGCAATATTTTAATTCTTGCAATATATTTTATACATCACCAAAACTTTAAATACACCAGTTATATATTAACATAACTTAATTATTGTTATGAATTTAATCGTTAAAATTTAGCATCATAATTATTGGCTGACAAACATGTCTAAAAAACTAAAATTTATGACTTCATATATTCTATAACAATCAACATACTAATAATTAATAGACTTAAGTATTAATTCATATTAAATCACTTAGTGATACACTTTTCTTTAACTTTGATCTAACATATAGCTTAGTTAAACAAGAACTAAACACTTTAGTAAGTCAATAATTTATTTGTGTAGTTAAATTAAAAATCAATCATTAAATGGTATTAGTTTATAGTATTTATGACAATGACAATTTTGTATCGTGAACAAATGTTTAACCTGTCTGAGGGTAAATGTAGAGCACCAGACACCTTTTGGATTGCTGACACAACCAAAGATTCTCGAATGGAAATGAGAAAGAATCACCATGAATTTCGTTATCAAGCTACCAAGGACAAGCAACGGTCATGATGCAGTATGAGTGATCGTAGATAAAATGACTAAGTCCGCTCATTTTCTACTTTAGTATGTCAACAATTTATTGTGTAATTAAATTAAAAATCAATCATTAAATGGTATTACTTTATAGTATCTATGACAATGACAATTTTGTATTGTTTTAATATGGAGTTAAAAGAAAGAAAATTAACAAAGTAAAATTATAAAAGGGTTAAAAATGTTTTGAATGTCAATGATGACATCATCAAACTTAATGAATGATTAGATTATCAAGAGTAAACATCATCCAACGGTAAAAAGTAAAAACTTAACTAAAAGCTATTTTAGGTTTCTATTTTATTATACTAGTCTTAGGACCCGTCCGATGGACGGGTGTCTTCAAAACACATATCTTATAACATTCGTTTCAATATGTGTTTTTATTATGATAATTTATAGAGTATTTTATAACAAAATTAGGCTTCAGCGAGTTCCTGTACCAGTGTTTTCCATAATGAGTTATTCATATATGTTTGAGAGCGTCAACTTGTATTGGAATTATATCGTTGACA
>JAOXNX010000032.1:14254225-14268855 GCA_028566075.1 Solidago caesia
ACCTAGGATAACCGAATAGAGTTATGAACATCATATCCCATATGATACAATCCTACGTATAATTACTTAGCTACTAGCCCTAAATGCCCTTAACGAATGATTGAGTATAATCGTTTCATGGTTTTTAAACAATGTTATGACCCATTAAACATTAGGCTACAAAAACTCTCTTGACTAAGTGTTTAATGAAATGTAAATAATGTTTACTCGATGATATAAGTGTTTATGAATCATGGCTCGACCCTAGCTATCGTTTAAATACGTTTAGAACTCGAGAAAGCTGAAAAACAGGAACCTGCGGCGCAGGTAGGCTGAACTGCGGCGCAGGGTCGGGGCTGGGCAAGTCCCTGGTCACTTATTGCGGCGCAGAGACATTTTCCTGCGGCGCAAGTCGGGTGAGTTCGAGCTAAGGGTTAGGTTTTCATGTATTTGGTGCATTCTAACACTAGCCTATGATATCCTTTTGATAGTATAACATGAAACAAGTGACTTTTATGTAGATTTCGACTACAAGCTTTTGAAATGCACCATTTCATTTTGAACAAAACTCATCTAAACAAAGTTAACCTTTTAGTGGTTTTTATCATGAAAACCTCATGATCAAGGTTGCATCTATCAACTAGTAAGTAGATAAACATGATCAAAGGAGTTTAAGAATGTGTAGTTACTTACAAAGAGATCTTTGAAGCTTTAAAAAGGCTAAGTATATGAAAGATAAGATGGTGAACTTGAAGTCTTGAATCACTAAAAGAAGATGGATCCTTGTGCTTGATCTTTAGATGGTTATATTAAAAATGCTAGTATTATTATTATTCATGAGCTTGGGATCGGTTTTGAGAGGAAAAGAAAGGATATTTGTGTTTGTTTGATCAATAATTCATGAATATAAGAGAGTTGAGTGAATAAGTGAGGATGGGGTGTGAGATTGGTGAAGCAAAAGTCAAGTGAATGAGTGTTTGAGACTTTGTGATCCCCCCCACATGTTGGACGGTTTTGTGTGCCAAAAAGTCAAGCTTTTGGTGCAACTAAAGTTTATACAATATACACATGTATCTAGTTATTTAAAGTGTAGTAAAATGTATTTACTTGAAACGTTTCGTTATTCCTCGTTAAAATGATTAAAACTCGTAAGTAAAATGGACTTGTTAATACATTGGAACTAAATGTATAACCTTTGAGTACTTTAAAATGTACGTAGAGATTTTTGGGCATTCGACTAGATAGCTAATAATCATACGGTATTAGGACTCGTCTAGATGTACTAATAAAATTTAATTAATTATGGTTAAAACTAACCGCGCGATAACAATTTACGAGTTGTTACACAACCCGACACTCCAAACAACGTTTACCTCTGCCAAAGACAACAATATTTGAACATATTATATGAATCTAAGCTCAATATCAAAACATATAAATGCTTTTAAAATTAAATAAAACTAGCTACATTGTATCTAGGGTAAGCTTTCTTACTTTTATAAGTATTAAAAAACCATTTAAAACGTATTTTAATTGTTGCCTCTAAGTGTGCAAGTTTAGTTGTTTTGGAACAAATTTGTTGTCAAATCATCGTTGTGTTGTTCCCTCGAAGAGTGAGTTGGTAAACTTATTACGGGTCTCATGGATCAAAAAGCCACGAACAATTGACCCAGGAAATATCTTATAACCTTGAGGTCATTCTTTTACTGTAATTATTTTACAGAATTATTATGGAAGATTTTTGTCAAATATAGGTCACAAGTCGAATCCATTTCAAACTTAATAGGGTGGTATTTGAAGACAGATTCATTGTCTAAGACTGATCATTAAGTAAAAGTCATTCGAGTCTAAAGAACCATGGGGTCGGAGTTTCGTCAATCTAAATTTTTTTTTTTTGCTAGAGGCAGAGCTATAATGTCCGGCAGTTACATTCTGTCAAATCACCTTTTTTTGATTTACTAGTAATTTGTTAGTATTATTGTGTCAAAATGTCAAATTGACGACTCCTTTGGAGAACCTTTGTAATTACTGGGCCCAATTAGGAGTAATGAAAGGTCAATCAAACGTACCACTAAAAAACCAATGTTTTAAAAATCTATTCGAATGGTTTGATTCGACCGGTTGAATCACTACTCGATCAGACCATTTTAACTATAAGTCATTTTTTAGTGAAATTATTAGTCGGCTTTTCTAGTTGAACCGTTTTTTTTTTCTAGTAAAACATACAACAATTTTTTATATCTAAAGAAATAATTTGTAAATATTAAATGTTGAGTTTTAAATCTTATTCATTTTACTGTTTATAGAATTTAGATAAAATGTTACTATTGTTCATTTATTTAATATGATGAATGTATATATAAATTAAATAGTATTTTTGTTGATATGATGAATATATGTATATAGTTTTATTTTTTTTAGTCAACATGGTTTAATTGGTTCAATCGTTTTCATCACTAAACCGACCAGTTCAACTAAAACCTAGGTTTTAAAACATTGATCAAAACTAAAACTACTCTAATGCGTTTGACTTTAATTACACTATATATCCACGTACGGTATAAAATTAACAAAATTATGCATTTGTTCACTCCTATTCAATAAATCACTTCAAGAACGTTTCCATTTAGTGACACATTTAGATAGTTTCACTAAAATTCGTGAGTATATTGTGGAAAATTTTGTGGTTTACTTTTATCTACACTGTATGTGTAGGTGAAAAATAGTTTTTTTAATTACGTTTCTTTTTGTGACACATTAAACACTCCGTGCGCAATAACATGACTAAAGTTTAGGTGTTTAATTTATAATAATACTATTTAAAGAAAAATGTCGTTTGGGATAGTGATTTTAGTGATACTTTTTAAAGAGTGTAGGTAAAATATATGAGTTTTACCTTTTAGTGACACAATATATATGGTCTAAAAAAGTGTCCTTAAATTCGAGTTTTAGTGACATTTTTTAAAAAATGTCGATAAAATTTAATTTTCATCTACACAAACAAAAATGTAAGTAAAAGTGGCTAGGATAAAAACCTTAACGACCTTTTAGTATTTTTATATGGCATTTTTTAGTATTGTTATATGGGATTTTTATGACTTATAATGAAACTTTTTAAAAGTATTACTAAATGACATATATATTTTGTAACCGTCGATGGAAATTAAAGAACAAGAATTAGAACAAGATTGTGAGAAGACACTTGAAATGTAGATTAGTGATATGAATTAAGAACCCATCAGTGTATTCTAGACTTGTATCTCTTGTATTTTGATCTCTAACATCTTGCTAGTTGTTCTTTTTGTTTAATAAAATTTCTGTCGTTTTAAAAAAAAAGAACTCGTTGCCATGTTAAACATATATATTTAGCGGACCCTCATAGAGACATATATAAATCTTGAATTTCCTTGAGCCCAAAGCTGAATAGTGTTTCTCTACTGGTATATTTTTGCAAATATATAGCTAAACACATGCATGCTTTGAATTGTAAAAACCATTGCCAACGCTCCCTATTTTGATAATGATTATTTTTGCTATATGTTAAGATGCAGAGTACATATAACTTTTCTGCATGAATAATATCTCATTGAAGATATATGATATCTAAACATACCCGCTAATTACGTATTGATTATTATGTGTCTTACATCTAATAAGATCGACTAAATTAATCAAACTATATCGATTATTTGATTTGATGTCATTTACTAAGATAGTTATAAAAGGCCGGAGGACAACATAAAAAAGTATACATTATATTATTAAGCTTTAAGTAGAATGTGTAGTATAAAGAAGGGAAATAATAAAAGCTAATCTGAATCTTTGTCGCTAATAAACAAAAGCAAGAGAGCAATATATATACAACTCAAAGGATCATACTTTCACGGTAGTCGAGAGATTCTTACATGATCTAAGTGTACTTAAAAACATGCTAAACCATACTCAGTTATTAGATCAAACAAACCAAACCACTACATGGTTTTCCGAGCCACACCCAACTAGCCATACAGCCAGCCACCTTTCCTTTTCATATCTCTCTCTCTCTCTCTACTTTCCTTTCTCTCTCTCTCTCTACAGAATATATAGGGACAAAATTTTGGTTTCTTGATCAAAATACATAAGTTGCTTGAATTTTGTAAGGTACACTTAGACCAAGGAGGCCTAGTGTTAATTAATGTGTTTAATTTGAAGTTTAATATAATTAAGAGATCCAGTTTGAACCTTGCGCGCTGGAACATTTTGGGATGTATCACGAAAATACCAGTTAGGCTGCATATATCAGAACCAAAGTCTCTATTTCGAAGGATAACTTGAATATATATAGATCTTAATTTCCACGTTTACCGTTTATATAATGTACACTTAATTAAGACATATATTCCAAGTGACTTGGCCAATGAAGTTAAGCCAACTCAGCTGGTTTGTTTGTTTCTCAACTGGTTAAGGGTTTGTAGAGTTGTTGCTTGAGTATATAACACTTTATTGGGGGAGGGGAGTGTAGTGTGGCCTGTTGATCCTTTCAATAAAGCAAAAATCTAAGTTTGCCAGATTCCTTTCTTTTTAGACTGCAAAAATCACTCTTTCATAACACATTTCTTTTCTTTTTCCCATCTATTATGAAAGATTACACATCACTTTAATTTTGTAATTATGAATGTGGAAGATTTGCTATCAAACTATACTTTTTTTACTTTTTCAACACACGGAGATGAGATGAGAATTAAGGCACTCAAGATGCAAATATTACCATGTGTATCATATCGTTTTTAACCTCATTATCACTCATCATTAACCTCTCTAATTTCTCTCTCATAAACATATATAGAGACTGATTAAGGTTAAATATTTACATCTTTTTGGCAAAACATGAAAAAATTGGTGTTTTTCAAAGTTATATCTACAATAGCTTGCTACATTGATCAATATATGGTTATATCTATCTTATTATTGCAAAATCATTACCAACTTATAATTAGTCGTCTTGACGACACTCAACAAGTTTATCATATTTGTTCACACTTATCATCGCGAAATCAATCACTATACATAAATACATATACACACACAAACACATACATACATATTGATATATACATATATATAATTCAACGTAAAACGCTGGTCCTAGTCATGAACAATTGATTTCATAATTTCCGCTAAAACAAGTAAGCCAAATATAGCAACTCATAAACATGTCACACAAATCATAGTAATAATAATAAGTTCATATATAGATAAGGAAATTAAAAAAAAAAAAAAAATACGAGTATTAGACAACAAATTAAGATGTGGTTCTAGTACTTAGTGATCAGCTAATTAAATACTACCAATTAACTGGAATATACTTCTTTCTTGTACGTTTTCTATATAACAGTAATTAAGACAGTCTCTTAACCAACAAATGTCTTGAAGGATTTTGTTGGTTTCCTTGAAGAATCTTCCGTAAACATTATACAATCAAAACGGAAAACTCTCAGTGTAAAATTGTGGCTGCATAAACCAAAGTCAGGCATCAAACACGTTTGTAATAAGTTGAAATGCATCAGTTCTATGCATGTATACATAAGCTGAACCAGATTAATGTAGGCACCAAGTTCTTGATATTTATATATAAAAGCTCAAAACATGAACACAATGCGTAGGAGGATACTTTCGAAGCTGAATAAGATAACCAAACAAATTAATAGAGATCGAAATCATGTCTATGGAAAAATCAGTTGATGATCATCTTCAGTAATAGATAGAGATAGCTTACTCAAGATAATTGCACACACTTACACACTTGCTGGTGATGAAACACTTTCTAAGTACAAGGAAACTCTTACACACATTAATAGATCGAATTAACCAACATATAATATTATCACATTAGACTTAAACATAATTAATTTATACCTACCATAGATTCTCCTGCAGTTCTTCAGCGATCAAAGCGTTGAGACTTGGAATCTTAATTAATCGACAATTATACATTCAAGCTAGGAATTAGCTAGGGTTTGAAAATCCTTAAGCCAATACCATAAAACAATCATCCTCAATATGCAATTCAATTCCCCTATAATCCGAAGATTATAAGAAGTGTGTAGTGGGAGTAGAATTGCTAACACCAGGAAATTCTGACCACGTATTTCCAGCCCATGGTTGTTGATTGTTATTTCCCAACATACCCAAAAATTGTCTTGATAAATTCAAGCCTCGATTGTCTTCCACCTTCACTGGGGGATCGATCTGGGTGTTATCGGTTCCAGGATTGTTCTTCATTGTCATGTCTCCGCCAACCATTGGAGAGGGTTGTGCTCCAGTGACACTTCCATTTTGATAGTTAAATAGATTATTAGTATTGTTTGGTACTTCAAATCCAGGCAAGAAAGGTAGTCTCCAATTCTCACCGCCTCCGATTGATAGAATATTGTTAAAATTGTTGGCACTTGAGCTGCCATTTCCTATTTGAAAATTTCCCAATTCACTTTGAGGCTGAAAACCGGAAATACTTGAGCTAAGGTTACCCCCAACACCTCCATATTGGTTAAGAGAACTCATGAAAGGCAAGTGAAGTGAAGGTGGATGTGAGAGTTGTGAACTTGTCATATTCTCTGAGCTACTTCTCGGAGGACTTACACTTAGCGATTTAGGCCCCGACCGGCTTGGAGATTTTGAGCTTCTACTTTTGCTACTTCTTTTGTTTCTTCTACAACCTCCTCCAACCGGAACATTTCTTAGAGCACCTCCTCTAGTCCAGTATCGTCTACACGTCTTGCAAAAGTGTCGAGGCTGTGTGAGGCTATAGTTGTTGAAGTAGCAAAATTTTGTATTAGTTGAATCACAACGTGGGCAATTTAGACCTGGCTCTGGCAACGGTAGCTTGGCTAACCTAGCTCGATCTACCATAGATCCAGGTCTAATTGATCCTTCTCCACCCCCACCGCCTCCACCTCCACCTCCATCACCAGGCTGTGAAGGAGGCGGCGGGGGTGGAAAACTAGGGTTTTCACCAATACCACCACCGACACCTCCACTTCCATGATGGTTTGATTGTTGAAGCTGAAAAAACAACACAAAACATAAAAAGAAGGAAAAAAACAAAACAAAACAAAGAAAGGAGATATATAAGCTCAAAAGATCATGGTATATTCAACAATAGATTTGTGTAAGAATAGGAATGAGCATATATCATCTTTTTCACATAAAGCTTTTTATTTCCCCTTTTATCGTCCGTCTTTGATTGGATGATGAAGTATAAGTAATTAATATCAAAGGTAGAGAGAATTGTTGAAAAAGATGATTAATTACCTGATGATGCCAATTCTGGTGATCAAGATATTGTGGAACAGATGAGAAAACCATGATTTAAATTTGAGCTATATATCTTTTTCTCTTTTAGAAAGTTTTTTCAAGGGTTTTTTTGGAAATATATGAAGGTGGGGAATCAAAAACAAGGGAATAAAACACAGAGAAAGAGAAATTAATGGGAAGGAGTGGAGAAGGAAGGATAAAAAGAAGAGGCTTTTGTTTTGCTTATATTTTTCTTTTTATTTGTATTCCAAATTTTTTGCATCTTTCTTTTTCT
Organism: Solidago caesia; assembly: GCA_028566075.1. Lineage (NCBI taxonomy): Eukaryota > Viridiplantae > Streptophyta > Magnoliopsida > Asterales > Asteraceae > Solidago > Solidago caesia. The sequence continues at coordinate 14,261,772 of JAOXNX010000032.1, forward strand.
TTTTGTATTTATTATTATAATTAGGGTTTTTGGGAGTGAGTGGACGAACGAAGTTTCTTAGCCTTTAAGCTTTCTCAGAGTGACACTCTGTGACTCTTAGTGCTTGGGTAAATAAAGAAGATTCTGACCCCTCCATGCATATATGATATATACATACAATTAATCCTATATATGTATCTATATGTGCATGCATGAAATAAAAATTAAAAATAAAAAGAAAGTTATCTATATAAAAGAGGAAAGTGTATGTGAAGAGATAGATATATATACATAATATGCATGTAAAAGCGTGTGAAATATCGTTGTCTTCTATGCAATATATGGTGGTATGATGGTTGTGGGATCACATCTCTTACGTAATAATTCATAAACTGCAAAATCTGTAATTGGCCTCTGCAAATTTCATCAAGCCAAGTAAATGACAGGACTCCATAAAATAACATATTACTTTATCGATAAAAAAAGAACACCAGATGTTAGCTGTAATTTTATCACACAAAGGTAAGTACCATTGTTAATTTGTTATCTTACGAAAATTCGAACTTATATAACACTACATACTAGAAAATTCAAAATTACCGTTAGCAAAATCTGTCCCAAATCTGCCCCAAAATCTGTCCCAAATTCGCCCCTAAATGCATTTATCAACGAACTAATTTCAACCGATTTTATCGGACCCTATAATCGCCCTCGGTAATATTTATCGACGGAATAGCCGACGGAGTTGCCTACGGAAGCTATAATTTACGATGGCATTTCGACATCACTTTCTATCAAGAATTTTTCGTCGGATTGCCGAGCCTGATCAGTAGTTAGGACGTACCTCCGACAGCTGAGTTACAGATGGACAAACTTTGCGACAGATTTTCGATGAAAAATTTGCGACAAATGGACGTGGACATTTTAACGACATATTACATACGGTTTATTTTTATACAAAACTATTGAATATTCTGTCCCTAATCCGTCCCTAAAAAATTTAATACAATTAAAGAAAATTCTGTTGAAACTAATACAAATTCCAATTAAATAAATAAGCATTGATACAGATAAAAAGAAATTAATATAAATTCCAATCAATTAAATAAGTAGTAATTAAGCTTAATTATCTATTAATACATCATAACAAAATTTTATTTTTTTTGCAAAGTTAGTTTCGATTCAGACGTGATGAAATTAATAGAATAATAGTTTGGATTTAAAATAAATTGTTCCTGATCGAATTCATCTCATAAGGATCCACAACTACACATTTGAAAGCTAAATTTACATACGATACCACTGGCATAATGTCCACACGCAATGCGGTTAGGATATGCTTCATTGATGACACCCGATGATTTTTTATGATTTTAACAAGTGATTTAATAGTAGAAAATGGTATGTAACTTGTTATATGTATCCTTTCGAAAGTAAAAACCTTATTTCAATGAATATAAAATAGTATTAATACGTAAAATATTTTAAGATTAATAAATTAAGTTATCAATAATAAATAATTGATGGGGAAGGTGAATAAGGCTGTTCCATTACCTAAACTTAGGTATGGAACTATTACATTTTTGTTTTTTAATCATTAAAAACATGGGATCCAAATCATTTATTTATTTTACAAACAATATTAAAATATTAGTATGTGAGGGGTTTCATACCTAAGCTTAGGTATGTGACAACCTTATATTCACTTTTGTCATAATTGATAGTATTTTACGTGTATTTCAAATTACCAAAGATTAAATTATTCTAAAACATGGTTTTAATATGATTTCTATTAATACGTAAAATTATATATTTAAAGTTATATAACATAGTTTTTACCAAGATTGTAATTTATTATAGATAAACTATTGACTTATAACAATATTAATAAATATTTCTTAAATGCTCAAGTATTGGCTGATGTAATTAAATGTTTGACTTTTTAATAATCAGGAATAAATTTCATAATTCCAATTTATACAAACTAAGAAATTTAAAAAATTAACTAAAATCTTTATAATGAATTATAGATAATTATGTCTATTATTAAGCAACTTTATTGCACACTATCAACATACACAAATAAGTCCAAGCCTTAAATTTGATCTTTACCACTTATAAATACCCAACATTGTTCTTTACACTTGAAAATTATCATGCTTTTATATGTAAATACTTATAAATTATAAAATTTCTATACATTTTTACAGGTGTGAAAAAGGTTTTAAATATTCTTTAAACATATTACAAAAAGAATTGTATAACAATAAGATGTTATATGGAAAAATCGGAATCAAATTTGCATTATTTTTTATGAAACCATACTTCTTTCTTTAATTGGATTATCAATCGTTGTAAAAATCATGAGTTTTAATTTCAAATGACCAGATTGAACTTTATTTCCTTGGTCTTAATACTCTTGTACTTCCTATTCAGTTTTCTCAATTAGAGTTTAAAATTTGATCAAATTCCTATATATTTCAACCTCTTTTTAACCGTGGAAGAGATACATGCGCGCAAATCTCCTTTTCGTCGGAAGGAAAATATTTACAAGCGATAGGATCGAGATTATCCCAAGTGCTAGTTGTGTAACAAAGACTAGGTTTCGCATATGTGTAGAACGGAGGTTAGCGAATTCCCTTGCAGTAGCCTTTGTCATAACAACTAACAAGCTAGACACGGTTTTATGCCAATATCCCTTTGTGGGAACGAAGGTTAAAGCTTCGTCTCCAAAATAGTACATCATCAATTATGTTGTTTAAGAAAAAAATAAAAATCATACAAACACTTCAAATTCATTTTAACTATAAATAAGTATAATAATTAATAATAAACTAATAAGCTACTTAACACAAAAAAAAAAAAAAAAAAAAACCCTCAATATACATATTAGGACTCAAGAATCAATTAATTAACTAGGTTGCAATCACTTCAAACTAAGTAGTACACCCTTTTGTTGAACTATTGACTGCCCTTTAACGAACTTATGCCATATTTACATATCACAGCGCACAATCTCTCTCATATCTGAGTTGGTGACCCTCTTTTACTTTAACTTTTTCCTTTTTATTTCCCTTCTTTTTCTTGATTACAACACAAGCCCTTTTTCTCGGTTTGATTGCATGGTCAAAAATAAGCACATGATTACTTGCATCATAATGCATTTGTTTTTGTATACTAAAATACAAATCCGGCCTAGCTATATCGTTGGACTTAATTGAGCTTTCTAGATTATAAAAAAAAATAATATTTAAAGGGGTGGGTACTGTGGTTGCGAGTTGAAGCGCGGTTAAGGCCTAACCGTGCGGCTACACCGGCGCAATTAAGGCCTAGCCGTGGTTCACCATTCATTTTTAACGGTCATATGACTGTTTGGGTTACAACTTTAAAAAAAAAAAAATTGGTGAGGTACCACACCCACCTAAAAATGGTGGAAATGGTGGGTGGTAAATCTCACATGGCAAAGGGTAATTGGTGAGGATAAGGGAGAGTAAGGGAATGACCACTCCCTCCCCCGTAAGCAATAAACTGTCAACTGACTAGATCTTGGACTTCGGTTGAGGAATTCTCTCATAAATTATTCTTCAGTTTCTAAAAGGATCCTAATTTGCATGTAATTGTTATTGTTATACTATATACTGAAAAAGGTTTAAAAAATATATATATATATAAAAAGACTGATCTGGGTAGCTAGGAATTGGTTAGCTGAACTGGCCGGATTGATCAGAATCGATATGATAAGTAACTTGCGGGTTGGTGTGCTACCGAATCTTTAACGAGGTTCACCACCGAATTCCACTAAAGTAAGTAACTAATTAAATAGACTGATAACGAACTTGTATAAATCAAGTCGAGCAAGTTGGCAATTAATTAGGTTTGCTGTGGATGGGTTCGAAATCTATCAAGGTAAACTGGTAAAGGTATAGTAGTTTTTAATTTTTTGTAATTAAACAATATTTTTCTATGCGAACTTCTTGCGACGATCCTTTGACGACGACACGTCATTGCAAAATGTATATATTGACGACATTTGAACTTATAACAACGATATGATTAATGTCGGTGCAGTTTCTCATTTTTTTTTATGTAATAAACCATTATATTATATTATATTATATTTTTTCTTAAATGATAAAAATGATAAACCATTGGAATTAAATAAAATCTACGGTCCATTAGAAAGCTACAAGCACAAAGTGGAGTAGAGCATTATAAATTAATTATGATTATGATGTAACTCGTTGTTGATTATCATATTCCATAGTGCATGCAATGCAATCCATGATGTTATCGACTAGGTCTTATTTTTAGGCTAAAAGACAAACCAAAAACCAACAAAATTATAAACAATTTTTTTCCCTCGTGGTCCATTATACATGCATGGTCGTTTTTGATTGATTGATTATACAAATTGACCACGTTAAGTTGACGAAACTGTTGTCGTCAATGGAATATAACCAACTTTTAAAATCATATGAGCCTTGCCTTATTTTATTTTTGTTAAAACACAATAAATATTCACATTAATTATTTGATCATATATCCATACTTAAATATATGACAAATTAATAGTTAGTGTGGATAAAAGCGGTGTGACAAATTAAATATGGAAATTCACAACTAAAATTGTAAATTTTTAAAACTCCACACTTTTTAGTGTGGATAAGTTTCTACACACTTTTAAGTGTGAACTTTTTTATAGTTTATAATACCTAATTCTATACATTAAAAAGTGTAAACTTTTAGTTCAATTAGTTTTACACACTTATAATTAATTCACACATTTGTCTATTACGAAATTTGAATCTACAACATTTTAGTTGATAGGCTAACACACATGCCGTTATGTTTTATTTTTAATGCATTTTCTGATATAAAAAAAAAAAGTTCATATGCGACTTTAGAAAGGAAATTGTTGATGTATCATTTTAATTTAAATCAATATATATAAATCACGCCAAATCAGTTTAATGAACTTTTAACAAACTAAATTACGAACAAGAATGATTTTGAGAAGAATCTCTCAGTATAAACAGTGTCTGGATGTGCTTATTGCATGTGTTGGTGCAGTTATATTGTCTCATGAGTTACAAATAGAAACACTAGACCATCATAGGAACTTTATCGTTAAACTTAATTAGTGGAACTCATTTTTTAATTTTGCACTGTGTAATGAAAGTGGTTGGTAGGAGTGATGGACCTTTTATTTTCCATGGTGTAAATATGTGTTAGGTTAACTAGCGTGGTACCCGCGCGATGCAGCGGCCACAATTTATAGCGTGTAAAATGTCATGACGATGATAACTTATAACGTGACGGCGGTTGGAATTCTTATATTTCTTTGTAGTGCTATCACTATTCACTCACTGTATGAAGACTTCAGAAACTTCAGGATTGGAATTCTGAATTTGGTAACGAACACTTTCACCAATTTGATGTGCCATGCTAATACTACAGTATAGATCAACCTGAAAGAAAGGATTCAAACACCAAGAAATTATTTAAAGAAGTTATAAATGTAACAACTTGATCGCAAACACATCAATTCAATAGAAGGGACATGTTTCTTAATTGGCTTAAACAATAAAACATCACAGCAAAATTAACAATAGTGAAAGTTAACCTTGTGTAAAATGCAGATGCAAGCAGATTCAGGTCATCAGTTAGAAGAAAAATTAAATACCTACAAAGAAACCTTAATCATCTAAGAAACCACTGGATCCTGAAGTAACCCCCTTAATCATCTAAGAAATCACAATGAGAATAAGTGAGTGAATAGTGATAACGCTACAAAGAAAATCTGAGGTTCATCAGAAAATCTGAGGTTCCTTTGAAAATCTGGGCTCCTCAGAAAATCTGAGGCTCCTCAGAAATTCTGAGGCTATTCAGAAAATCTGGGCTCTTCAGAAAATCTGAAGCTACTCAGAAAATCTGGGCTCCTCAGTAAATCTGAGGCTCCTCAGAAAATATGGGCTCCTCAGAAATTCTGGGGCTCCTCGGAAAATCTGGGGCTCCTCAGAAAATATGGGCTCCTCAGAAAATCTGAGGCTCCTCAGAAAATATGGGCTCCTCGGAAAATCTGAGGCTCCTCAGAAATTCTGAGGCTCCTCAGAAAATCTGGGCTCCTCAGAAAATCTGAGGCTCCCCAGAAAATCTGGGGCTCCTCAGAAAATATGGGAGCCTCAGAAAATCTGAGGCTCCTCAGAAAATCTGGGCTCCTCATAAAATCTGGGCTCCTCAGAAAATCTGAGGCTCCTCAGAAAATATGGGCTCCTCAGAGTTGGTTATGGGGGTTTCAGAGCCTGGAATGACAATGGCATTAAATCGGTTTTGAGTACCTGTATCATCACACTAATCGAAAGAAATCTAGAAATACTGCATAGACATCAACTGTGATAGCATGATATACTGCACCGAATAAAAAATATATCTTAACTTAAAATAATCAAAAATTGTTTTTCTTACAATTTAAATTTCAATGCCCAAGAGCTAAAATAGATTTTTTAAAAATATTATTATAAAAGTTGCAGGCTACAATTGAATGGTATTTAAACAATGATTGTTAAATTAAAAAAAAAAATGGAAAAGAGAAGAAAATTACCAGAGATTGATTCGAGGTGAATGAACCCAAATCTTCGAAACCCAAATCACACTGTCGGCGATGGCTTATAGGGATTGCCGATTGGGGAGGATTCCCAACACAAAAAAAAACATAGAAGCAATGACAAAGAAAACAGTTTTTATAATTAAACAATGATTGTTAAATAAAAAATAATTAAAATGGAAAATAAATGAAAAATTACCAGAGATTTCCACGATGTCGAAATCCTACACATAATTCAAAATAACCAATATGTCGGATATTAGATCGATGGATGGTGGTTGCGCATCGAAGAGGGGGAGGGGGGTCGCCGGAGATTAGATGTGACAGACAGGAATACACGATGGGGGTGATTTAGTGGATGTGATGACGGCGTGGTTGGTGGGGGTCGCCGGCGGCGTGGTTTTGGGAGGGATGTTGGGATGCAGATCAGGCGGCTGCGGTGGTTGGTGGTGATGATTCCGGCGTTCATGGTTGGTGGTGATGATTCCGGAGACGTTGGCG
>JAOXNX010000032.1:14340994-14352102 GCA_028566075.1 Solidago caesia
GAGAAGTCCTTACTTCCTTGCTTGCAAACCCGAAATTGATGATATTTTAGATAGAGAAAAGAGAGAGAAAGAGAGTTTTAGAGAGAGTGTGTATCTTGTAAAATGAAAGAAATGAGGGAGGAAAAAGAGCTTTGTTCCCTACTAGGCACTCTCGCATTTCATTCCAGTCTCTTTCAAAAAATGATTCGTTTAGCTAAATCTTGAGATTTAAAGCTCTACAAAATAATTCGTTGACGTATTAAAACGTATTGTTGAATTACTTTTCTAACGAATTCACATGACCACATTTTCTTTTCGAATGTTTACTTATCTCATTTTAACGCGTTTTACTTTTTAATTTGGCATTTCTAATGGACACTAAAACTCTATGTCGTAAATCAGTTGTAACGGACGAATAATCTAGATCACGAAAACTTTATTGTATCATGAATACTTGTTTCTCATTACGAACTTGAATCTTGATTACATGTTAAACTACGCTTGGTCATAAATAACTAATGAGCCCGGAGGGACATTTGTTACACTTCTTTGACCTGAAATCAAGCCGCCAACCCACCAACCCATTTGACCCGCACACCCGAATTTTTTTAGGTTGGTGGGTTTGTTTCAGGTTGAGAGATTGTGGGTCAGGGTTAAAATTTCTGACCTGAAATTTTTAATGGGTCGGAGATTGAAATATGAAATATGTTGTTAATGTCTAAAAGAGGCTGGGACCTTCTTCCCAAAGTTTCATTGTAGCCATGCAATGTAAGAATTGAAGAAATGAGTTTCACATTCAAGATCCCATCACACATCTGACACTAGGTAGAGCTAGTGTAGGTGAATTCCTCTCGAATCCAGGTTAATTCGTGTTGGAAGCAAAAGTCTTGCAAGCAAATAAATATCTCGATTTTACAACTATATATCATAGTTATAAGGGTTAAAAGTCATCAAAATGTAACGTACTTTTTTTCTTTTTTAATGTTAATTTCTAATAATGTTTTTTTGTTCCATTTAGGTCATTTTACTATAAATTAGTTTTGAAATTGTAACTTAACTATACTTTATAAAAGGGCAAACTGTTTAAAACGTAATGTTCTTTTTTTTGCAATAAAAAGGTAGTGGTAATTTTGCGACAATAAAAGGGTCACTAATCATTTTGAAACAAATAAAATGTGACATCATAAAATACCACCGTAAACCACCACGCTTGAACAATGTTTTACCCTTTATTTGTTTCAAATCAATTAGCGAACTCCTTATATTTACGCATAATTAATGTTACCCCTTTAATGAGAAAAAAACCCCATTAATTGTCCAATTTTTTTTTTTAATACAATTTGTCCTTTTTTTAAATCGTTTCTTTGGATCATTAGTTCTTTTTTGAATTCTAAAATGGTAGGTGAATTACATTAAAAATCTTGTAAATTTATATATAAATATAATAGTTTTTTTAAAACATAAAGTCCAATTGAACTAAAAAAAGTATATGATTAAAAACAAACATTTTAAAGAAATAAATTACAATTCCATGACTTTAACCCTAGTTATAAATGTTAAAATGTATTATAGCTATGTTATATGTTATATCATATCATGTATAGCAGAGTCATAATAGATGTAAGAAAGAACCACTGGGTTATAGATCAAGTGGTCACCGATCACGACTTATGTGAGCTCCTGTGGGGAAAGGGAGAAAAAGGGGGGGGGTGAACAAAAAATTGGCACGGGTTTTATCATTGTTAAATCTGATTTAATCGACTCCATGTAATGGTATCTATTCAGGTGCATTTACAATATGGTACAAAAGGGGTTCCTTCCAATTTACCTTTTTAATAAATGTAATAAAGTTTAATGGTTAAATTTTATATATTGTGTCCCTGAGCATTTTAAAGCATTTTTTGCACTTTCATATTTCATGTTATATCCTTCATTTAATATGCGCAGTTAAAAGTTAAAATACACACTCGATTATTGGACTCGATCGAACATGGACAATCTAGTTTGAAGTTCATTCAATTCGATCGAACTTGAAAATGTATCTATAAGTTAATATTTTTGAATCCAACAAACACGAAAATACCTAGATAGAGGAGGGAGTGACTTTCGGCGTATGTTCTAAACAGCTTTTGACTGGAGATCCCACCTTCTACGGTCACCGCCGCCGTCTCCAATTGTATTTGACTACTTTCACTCCACTACTATATATCTCATTGTTTTTCATTAGTTTAATTAGTCTAATGTTAAAGATTTTAATTTAATGTAATGTTCTTGGAAGATACAAAAACATTAACAAGCTTCTCAGTAAAATAAATCATACAAGTTCATTCATAACTTAATGAAATATAAATAGTTCGGAATGAGTTTTGGATTTGGCTTTGAAAACAATAGTTGAGTTCATTCATTTGATTCTTGCATGTTTTATATGCGTATAAATGTTAAAAAATGTTTTTTCTTCATACGAGTTGGTTTTTCTATGTTAATTAATATACATCTCGTGTTGATGTATTGGGTCAAGTCTAAAGCAAACTTGAACTCATTATTAGGGAATACAATCGAAAGAGACTCGACACTAAATAATACAAGAACAAACTTAATTTTATTCTTCATTCACATATTATTGAGCTATATACTTTATCGACTATAAAAACACAAAAATTATTGAGTCGTGCATCGCACGGCTCTAACCTGGTTATTAATATAAGTTCATTCATAACTTAATGAATTATAAATAGTTTGGAATGAGTTTTGGATTTGGCTTTGAAAAAAATACTTTAGTTGTAAGGATTTAACCAACTCATTTAGATGGGTTAGCTATTGGTGTGTCTTAGGTAAGAGGATTTTATTTTTCGAGATGTTTAATCAAGGAGATCTGCTCGTCGAGGGGCTCTTTGGTGCAGACCTGATTAAGACAACATATGCTAGATCTTCTGACATTCACGAATAATTCATACCTTAAAAAAATGTATGGATTTAAATATGAAATAGATTTTAAACTAGGGCTGTCAATCGGGTCGACCCGTGTCGGGTTGGCGGGTTAAAAATCTCTGACCCTAACCCGACCCACTAAAAGTTTCAGGTCAGAAATCTCAACCTGGACCTGACCCGCGTCGGGTTGGCGGGATGACGGGTTGACCTGATTAATACATATGAAATATATACCTGTTCTTTGTTTACTAAATGACATATGAAATATATACCTGATTAATACATATGAAATATATACATGTATTTCCAGTTGCTATATTGACTAAAAATTTGATGATATGTTACTGTTCTTTGTTTGCTAGATAACATGAGAAGCCCAGTCAAAAGCCTAAAGCCCAAATATTTTTATGCTTCTTTATTTGATCTGGAACAAAATATAGGAATATTATATAAAAAATAAATAATTCGGGTTGGCGGGTCGACTTGACAACCCAACAACCCAACCCGGACCCGACCTGAAAAAACTCAGGTTGGTGGGTTGGCGGGTCAAAAATACCCAACCCGAACCCAATTTTTTTGGGGTCAGATTTTGAGTTGACGGGTTTATTGAAAGCGCTATTTTAAACCCATAAAATCATATTGTTTCCAAAGCCACCAAAATAGCTGTGTTACCGACCAGAAAATGAAATGACTTATTGACTCTCTCTCTCTCTCCTCTATTCTAACTCTATTTTACTTTATTTAACTAATTTTAATTAAAAAAAATATCTGTGTCAAATTATCAAAGTTTTTCTAATTCTTATTATTCTTTTATATATTTTTCATATATATCCATTTTTAGTTTTTTAATAGATCAAACACCTCCTAAGTACATTTTGCAGTCATGATTTATTTTCCTTAGTAATTAATTTCAATCACAATTATTGATATTTCATTTGTATTTATATGTAATTTTATAAAATATGTAAATTTGTCCAATTATATTATATTTATAAACATGTACTAGAGGGGTACCCGCACAATGCGGCGACAATGGTGGCGGCGACGACGGTGGTGTGGTGGCGGCGGCGGCGACTGGTGGTGGAGGCGGTTGCGTCGGTGGCGAGTAGTGTAGGTAATTGATCTAAAGATAATTGATGTAAAAGGAATAATGTAAGTATTTTAGGAATACTTAATTGATGTATGACATAATGAGTATTTCCAACATTGAAATTATGTAACATTTCAATTAGGTGTAATCTTTATATAGTAGTTATAATAAAAATATCCACATTTGCTAATGCAAACGAATAATTGAAATCAAACCAACTTTTGCATTTAAGAATGTGAAAATGAAGTATTTACACTTTTAAAAAAGCATATCTATACAATATCTAAACTACCTTATAATTGAAATGGCCATCATCATAAAATTCAAAATTTTCAAACTTTCGTATTTAATCTACACAATCATTTCTATATTTAAATATTTTACTAATAAATAACAAACGCAATATATATACATGTGTTTTACACAATTCAAAATCGGAGTCAGCTGTCGAAAAAGTCATCAGCTGTCACCTCTTGTGGGTTGTGCTAACTTAAATTTATAAATATTTTCAAATTTAAAAAGATATCTACCGCCGCACATTGTGCGGGTACGATTTCTAGTATGATATAATACATGGAGATGTTTTTTTAAGAGGTTGAACACCTTTGACTTTAAGTAAAAATAAGTAAAAGGGTATTTTAGAATTTTCATAACATAATGGGAAAATGTGTAGTGGACGGGAAAAAAAGAGAATTGAAATTAAAAAAAAAGGACGAAAACTGGATTTAATATATTTGTTTTAACAACGGGATTAACAAACTATATTAACAGGATGTTTTATCATGACATATTCAAGGTCGTCGCATTGTGCAGATACCCATCTAGTATTGTGTGTTTATGTTTGTATACATATTGAAGTATGTAGATCCAAATGTTGCACACAACTTGGTGTCAAATCGTCATCTGGTTCTTTATTTTCTCGATAATAGAGTTGGTTATTCCTGACTCCTTGTGACATCATTTCATATTGAATTCAGGCTTTCAATAACTTTCTCATAATGAGATTGACTCTTTTAACCCGTTGGGTTCCTCCGAATCAACAACGATGCCTTTGAAGGTACATTTTTTTTTATTCAGGGTCCGGGGATAAAGATGATGGATCTGACATTCAACATGATGAGACATTTTGAAAGAAAATTACATCGAATCCACCTTGTAGTGTTGGCTATCTATTAGCTTTTTTACGATGGGATTGACTCTTTCAGCTCGTTGTAACGCTATTGATTGCAATATTCATGCCTTTGAAGGTACATTTTTTTATCCCCCTCTCAATGATCATTTTGGCGTTAAGACAATCGGGTCTTACTTTACTTTATTAAACTAATTAATTACACTTTGGTTAACAAAGAAACAAAGAAATTACATGCTTAAAACAAGAATGAATTTTTCGGTTGTATCGGCTCGAAATAAAGATTTTTGAGTTTTTGACAATTGTGTCAACGTAGTAAATTATTTCTGACAAAAAACTCTTCTAGTTTCATCACTATATGACAAATGTAATCCATTAATTCTTTCTCTTATTCCTATTCTTTGATTTTATCAAGTGTTTTGATTATATTATTAAGAGGATTATTAAAAAGATTTTTTTAGGAGGATCTACGATTTTAATAATTAAAGACACGAATTAGAAGGGTTTAGATTTTTATTTTTACAAGATTTACATATTGCATATATCATGACATCATACTTTGTCCCCCAATTGACCTTTGTGTATTCTGAAAGATCACATATATACATAAGCAAGTGAAAAAGAAAGCAAAAAAAGCATGGTTTGTTAGTGTAGGCCATGGTGGAGATCTAGTAGGGATCACTTACCTTAACATATATTAATGGTTTTTGAATTTTCTCCCCCACTGTACAGGAGAATTAACATTCATCTTTTTTGTCCATGACCTAACTTTTTTGTCCTCCATATACCCACCCACCAACCTCAATTTGGGTATTTTGTTTATTTGCGAAACAGTCCAAAACAGTTTTATGGAAATAGGTTTGCAAAACAAACGCCAAACTGGGAATTGGTTTCTGGTTTAGATTTTGAAAATGTTTTCTTTTTAAGTCGAGCTATATTAAAAATAGAGTGAATGAAATCTAATACAGTGGATGAAAACTAAGAGGAGCTCAAGAAATATTTCTTATAGATATCTCCGTTTCCTTAGGGCCCTCACTTCCTCACCCAACTCACTCAGACGCTCGCCTCACGTCACTTTGCTCGCCTTGGGGGGAAGGCTACTGATGATAGCGACTCTCAGGATACGAATAAAATCATAAAGGCCATCATAATAGCAAACAAGGCAATTTTTGCCCAAAGTAGTTGAAGATCAATAAAAAACCCATAGATATAGATATATTAGATTCGGTTGGGTTCTCATTATAAATTAAGGAGGACAATATTATCATTAGTCACCAATCGTTTGGGATGCCGATTATCCATGGTCCATATTAACGACCATATATATAACCTTTTCAAAAAGGTTGATTTTCGAACAATTCTAAGTTCCAAATTGTACGTGTCACATTGGACTGCCCGAACCTATGACGTGACAAGAAATCAAGTCCATCGAACACTCCATATTGACAATCGGCAAGTTAACTTATAGTTTTAATTACCTTTTCTTGATAAACCGGATTCATCATTTGCACTTGAGAGTGGAAGCATTTCTAACTGTCAAACTAATTAGATTTGTTTTTAAGCCAATGACCTACGGATGGAGTGGTGAGATATTCAGGTTTAACTCATGAGATCGGGAGTTCAAATCCTGGCTGGGATCTCATGGGGATTTTTCTGAAATGGTGCAACTGGACCATTGGGTCTAGGATTCAATCGTGTCGGGGCTATTTATTGTGGGTCACGGGTCACCCTCGGCGGAGTTCTAGGTTTCGTAATTTAGGAATTGTGGGCTATTTAAAAATAAATTAGACTTGTTTTTCATCCGGTATTCATAATATTATAGTAAATATATATACATATTTAATTCTTTTTTTCCGTATTGGACCAAATTTGTATTAAGTAAACCAAAAACCAAACTGTAAATTAATTTATTAAATAAATTCGGGTTCAACCTAGACCAAACACAAATTTTATAATCCAATTCGGGTTTTTTAGATTCGGTTCGATTTCGCCGGTTGGTCCAAGTTGAGCGTCAGTCTTCTCTTACTCCAGACCTAAATACTGAACACCACTAAGAGCACTTCTAATGCCCAATACGGATGTAACACCCGACTTTTAAAAACATGAATTACAAAAACTTTTGCCAAATTACGTTAAGTAATGCGGAAGCAAACCTTTAAAAGTTTAACCAATCCATAACGGATGGATCATCAATTAAAACATGGTGTTACGATTTCATATCGTCACAATAGCATAAAGGAAAATCCATAAACGGCACCAACATAAATGCCGATAAATCCAATATAAGGAACATCCCGGTAATAGTTAACATCATAAATAGCTAAAGCAATAATATTCTAAGCGGGGGAAAACTAAACGTCTTCTTTATTATGCATCTACCCGCCTCACAAGTCATAATCCTTTACCTGCTCAAGCTTGCTCATCCTGAGGGCACAACATTTTTAAAAAGAACAAGTGTTAGCTTTAAAAGCTAAGTAAAATAACACGTTTAAATAAAACTATTGACAGTTCATTCTTTTAGCAAAATCATACATACATGTGTTCCATCGGCATTATTACATACATTATATAATATCATCGGCATTTACTACCCTAATTATTTTAGTTGAGATATACGAAAAGGTGGAGAGAGAAACTGCCAAAATAGTTGTCTCTTGGTAGTTTCCTCGACCCACAACCATACCCTATAGATATTACAACACCATTCTTATCCTCTTTTTACACTCTCCAAATCTATTTTCTCTCATCTTTCATATCAAATCTTCTATATTGTTCATCTTCTTAAATCTTAATCTTTTTCAAAAATTTATCAATGGCAACTTCCTCATCTCCACCTAAGAGACTAAAAAAAAACCCTAAATGTCCTTCTTTTTCCTCCACGGAAAGTGAAGAGGACTACCGAGTTTCTGCCATCTTTAACCCTAATGGCATTAAGGGTTCTAATAAAATAATTTTTCAATCCTCAGAGATAACTGTAAAACCCAACAATCATCTCGGATTGCTTGAAGTATCAAAAGGTACAAAAGGGTATAAGCCGATGCTGGATTTCATCCACGCTTTTCTCATTCGTGACTGTATCATGAATGATCCCAAATTTATTTATATTCATCTTCCCAGAGAGTTTTGGTGGACCTATGATTATGAAGAGGCCACCAACTCCATTAATGTACCATCCTTCTTGGAACCAAAAAAGTCTCCATTACTCCTGATTCTCTTCGCACTACTCTTCACCTTCCCCAACCCACCTTAGTAGTTTTTTTTTAGGATTTGTAGCTTTTAATTTTAGGAATTGTAATGTTTTTTTAAAAACTATTTTTAGGATTTGTAGCTTTTAATTTTAGAAATTGTAATGTGTTTTTTTTAGGATTTGTAGCTTTTAGTTTAGGAATTGTAATATTTTTTTTTTATAATAAAAAGTTATTTTTAGGATTACTATAATATTTTGTTTTTTTTCAAAATTTATTTTTAGTTTTATCTAATTAAAAGTGTAAAAATAAATACCTAGTGGGTCCTAGATCTGTATTGGGCATTGGGTAAGTTTGAGGAAAATTGTATTGGATTTGTATTGGAAGGAGATTTTGCTGATGTGGTGTTAAGTTGGACATGTATTGGGCTGTATTGAAAAAGGCACTAGGAGCATGGTTGTGAAAATCGGCCGATACAACCGATTTCCCGGAATCGGATCCTGTATCGGTGGGCTACCGCCGAGTTTGTCATACTCGGACTAAAAATCGGTCAACATCATAGACTCGGGTCAATTTTGGTCAAACTTGGTCGGATCGGTCAAGAATCGATTGGATTGGTCAATAATCGGCTATATCGGCTCAGGTCAACATAAAGTCAAACATGTTTTTTTATTTAATAAAAGGGTTATTTGATGAATCATGTTATTATTTTTAGATAATTATGTTTAAATTGAAGAATTATGTTAATGTTTGTAGACAATTATGTTTTAGTTTGAAGTTTTTTATAAATTTTTAATTTTCTATTACATATAATTTTAAAAATTATTATTTTAATACTTAAAAATCCAATGCGATTTTTTCCCCGATCCGATCCGATTCTTCAAAAAATCCTGACTTCTTCTCTCGCCGATCCGATCCCGATTCCTTAGTTCCGCAACCTTTACTGAGAGTGCTCTAATTAAGTATAAGTAGTAATTAAAGATACTATGATGTAGTGGCCACAAAGCTATTTAACCAAGTACTCGTGACTTTATGTTGCCAGTTAAAAGAATTTGATTTTGTTTTAGTTAAATATAACAGCTATTTATGGGAATTAATTCAATTAAATACATAAAAACTATTCTGGATATATGAACTACCAAAAGCATTACGTACTACTGGAATTAAGCTCTACATTTGTGATCAGTAAAAGGACAACTATAAGCAAAATGATTATTGAGTACTACTGGAATTAAGCTCTACATTTGTGATCAGTAATGTAATGCATGATACACGGTAAGAAATAAAGCTAAAAATGAGTGAAGTTGTGACGATATATGACATGTACATACCTCTTTCATTATGATAATTGAATTTAATATGAACCACTACTTATTTAAGTAAAAATGAAAACTAACATATTATAATGATGTAATTCCACTGAGTATCTTTTTCTAAATTCTCCATTTTTCTCCTCTTTTTTTTAACGCTATTGGTAATGATTAGATTAGAATTGTCAATACTCGACCCAATTCAAAACCTAATCTGAAACCGACAAAAAAAAAAAAATCAGGTTAGGGAAATCTCGACCCGTCAACCCGCCAACCCACTAACCTGATCTTTTTCGGGTTGACGCATTGGGTTAACAGGTCGACCCGTCAACCCGAAAATATTTAAAATTTATATAAATTTTTTTAATAGGTCGACCCACCAACCCATTTGACCTGTTAACCCGACAACCCACGACCCATTTGACCTGAAATCAACCCACCAACCCACAACCCATATGACATGTTTGACTTGAAATCAACCCGTCAACCCACCAACCCGATTTTTTTTCAGGTTGGGTTCGGGTTGACAGGTTGCGGATCAAGGTTGAAGTTAACTTCTGACCTGAAACTTTTAATGGGTTGGGTTAGGGTCAGAGATTTTCGACATGTCAACCCGAACCCGAACTCATTGACAGCCCTGGGTTAGATACCTTGTTAGCTTAACATCTAAGCCAAGTTCGAATCTCAGTTTCCATCACTTGAAAATTTATCCGGGTAGCGGGCTCCAAAGGATCGAACTCGGAACCCCAAGCGGGAATCTCCGTAGAGTAAACCTTCCTACCTCATCTCGATCAGACCAATTGGACTAGGGATCATTGATTCATTTTTCTCTACTTGTATACATATACATACACGTAATCCAACAAACATATTGATTAGTGACTAATAAAGGACATTTGTTCACTGATTTGGCTCGTTACATTAACGATTAGATCATGGTTTACGATAAAAGTATTTTTAATAATATACATATCTTCATGGCATGATTGTGTGTGTTACTTTTGTACACAAACGCACGAGTTTACTAAGCCGTTATAGGCTTATGCATTTATCGTGTATATCTCAGGTTAAATTATGGTTGTTTGAGAGAATATATATGATCAAGATATATAAGATGGATGGAGTTCGAAGATTGAAAATATTACGATGCCATAATGATTGTATTCTATTTAAGTGAATATTTATGTACCTTGGAGCATTTGTTTTGCTCCCATTGTATTACAATAACGTTTAACTTCTATATAAAATGAGGTATGTTTCATTATATGTTTGGCTACTGGTTTTACATGAAAACAATTTTTTTTATATTTAGAATGGCTATATAATATAAATAAAAACAACATCTAGCAAAGTACTAGATGAGGAAAATGTACAATTACATTATCTAGGGATCAAAACACGAAATCGACCAAAACCTAGATACTTCTTGAGGTTTGAACTGCGAAGTAAGCAAAAAGGATCAAAAAACTCATGCCAATTACGATAAA
>JAOXNX010000032.1:14403718-14419718 GCA_028566075.1 Solidago caesia
AGATAATACACAAACATCTAATTTAAACATAAAAATAACATATGTAGTGAAAATATGTAGTAAATATATGATTGTATTGGATAGAAAAATATAAAAACTAATATATGTTGGGCTAGGTTGAGGAGGGGCATAGGACCCCCCTAGTTGTACACAAGATCCGCCAATGGTTGTCGTGAGTTTTTTTCTTTCGTAATATTACATTTTTATATATTTTAGATCGTTTTAATGTATCTCAAAATAGCAAGTATAATGGTTATCTAACTTTATAGATTTATGAATAAAAGAGATAATCTGAATATTTATGATAGATAATTTAACTTATAAATAAAACATTTAAAATAAATAAAATATCAACATTTTTTTGATAAATTATTTATTTTACAAAAAAAGATAGTGTAAAACATATAATATATAAACATCATTTTTATATATAATCTAAAACCCATAACAAACAAAAAAAAATCAATTAACGAGAACGACCGAAAAAGATATAGATTCAATAAAAAGTTATGAACTATAGTACGACACTTTAAAAACATCATAAAAAAACGATAATAAATATTTTACCTTTCCACAAACTAATGTTACAAGAAAAGATTTGATTTAATATGTTGGTTGAAGATATTTAAATGAAAAAATATAAACCATGTATTGATTCTTCAAACATAATTTAATCAAAAATCATATATGAACATAACATATAACAATAACTATAAAAATAATATAAAAATACATTATATGCATAAACTCTTTTATTGGATATCATACATAATTTTATCAAAAATTATATACCAATTTGACATATAATAATAATTTGAATAATAACAACAAAATACAAATTACTAAAAAAATATATAAGTTTTTAAAAGTAGCCAACAATATGTATAATTAATAATATCAAGCAAATAACAGATAAGAACAAAATAAATTTAGTTCAAAACTAAATCGAAAAGAGAATATAAAATACAAAACCGGGAAAAAAAAAACATCCAAACTGTGTAACATCACGAATCTTTTTACTTTGACCGTTGATCTGTCATTAGTTAGCGTTAGTTTCCGTTAAGTATTATGTGTTTTAATGTGTGTGGTAATGTGCTTATGTGTCAAATGTGTATATGAGCCTTATGATAAAGCGTAAAGTGTTTAAAGTAATTAATTAAAGGATTAATAATGATGGCATGTGGTACCGTTAAGATTAAAGTGAGTTTGAGTGTTTCCGTAAGAGTTAAACGAGCATTAAGTGAAAGATAGGAAGTCCAAGGGCTTATATGTCATAATTTGAAAGATGGTCCAATAAGGAATAGGGTTATATTACGTGACTAATATTTCCATAATCAGATTTATGCTCATTAAAAATTCTCTCAAGAAACCCTAAGTGCCTCTCTTATATTCTTCGATTTCTTAAAATTTTGTCCGTCTTTCCCGATTCAGGGTTACACGATGGTTAGAAAATGGACATGTGTTTTAAAGTATAATTGTGTCAAATCATCATCTCAAGCTAAAATATGTCACGTTATATCTTGGTAGACAAGATTTTATCCTCCTTTCCCAATTCTTAGTTGCACAATAGTTATATAAAAAAAAAGACTTTTTAAAATATGATGGTCAAATAAGACAAATAATTATAAAAAAAAATAAAAAAATCATCACATATAGAAAAAAAAATAAAAAATAGATTGTTACATAAGCGACAAAAAACTTTAAAACGTAAATACCATGTCAAAAACATCACGAGCTACACGACAATTTAACGATGGTATTTAATTGAATTGGTGAAACGAACAAAAAGAGAACTATGACGAATGAAAATGAAAATAATATATCCTTCTAAAAATTAGCCTAATAATTTTTTAGTTCTTGTTTTTTAATAATAATAAACCGCTACCAAAACGTTCCTTAACAACCCAAAAATAGAAGTATTTGACTACTACTACTAGTGGCAAATAACGACGGTGTGCCAACAAGAAAAATGGAAGAGCCGGTCACCGACGCCGATGATTACGCCCGCCACCGTCAAATTGTTCCCTTCATCTCTGACGTCACCCCAATTGCTCATTCCATTTCTCCTTCATCTTCATTTGGCTCTCATGGCGTCAATACAGTATATTTACATATACATACATAATTTCTTTTATCTCTACAGATATGGCCTAATTGTTCAATGCATTTCACTAAAACTTAATTATTGTAACTAAATTGTGTAAATTGATTGATTAATTGGAATAATTGTGAGTTCTTAGTGTTTGATTTAGGTTTAAAGACTAATTATTGTTTGTTTTATGTTTAATTTTTGTAAAAATAATTGGGAATATAAGAAACGTTAAGTTTACGTGAAAATCTAGTGTATGGAATGTGTCGTCGTAGTTCGATAAATTTGATTGCATTTAGTAAAATTATAATTATCGCAATTGTATGCATCTCTTGACTAATTAGTTAGTTTAAGTGTAAGAACCCGTCCTACATTGGAATAAGGATAGAAGATTGAAACACTTATAAGCTCCAAAGTCTATTACTTCGGACTTTGGGGCATGGCAAATGGTGTTTGAGCGGTAGAAACCTGTCACGCATTGGATTTTGAGGTCCTTAGAAGCCTTCGCTGCCATTGCTTTGCTGATGTGGCATCAAAAATGGTGCCGTGTCATCCGTTTATTAGTTATAAGAAGCCTGATACATAAACTAGGAATAATAAATGGAAGTTGGAATGCAGAAGATACTGAGTTTTGAAGTATGAAATAGATTTTCGGGTAAAGTTAAATACTTTTGAAAACGCGTAACACTTTTATGTATTTGCTTCTCATTCTATCTTGAAAATTTAGTATAGTGAAGAAAAGCATTTGAATCTCTAGACATATGCACAAAAATGTTAAGTCTATGTGTCATGAAATTCTAGTTTCATACTGCATACTGCATAAGTGTATATATTTTTGTAGCTTAAAACTGATCATGCCACCGTATTAGACATTTTCTTGATTGCATTAAGCCATTAAGTCGAGAAAACATACGTTAACCATAATATATTTATAAAAAAAAAATTAATTGCATAAGCCCGAGATTACATTCAAATAGAATATATTGAATGCAAAGATTTTGGTGCTTTTATTTTTCTTTTTATTTTTCAAGTTGATTTATGGTTCTCAACAAGCAGATTTGAACAAATCCTAAATTTGATATTGAAAGATATGCTCCCAAATGTAAGTGTAACTATAGGTTTCAGGTTTAAAATGTTCAACCTCCAAAAGTAGATAGGTCATAGGGTTAACAGACATAACTTTTTTTCAAAATAGATTATGCACGGATCCTAACGTAAAAGTTATGGGACTCAAACTTTGCAAATGAGAATGATAACTTTATTGTCATTTCCCCCCTTGAACTCTGTAGCAAGTTTTTTGACATTCTGGTAAGCTATCAAATTTATTTATGTCCACGACTGTGTATTTACAAATAGAAAATAGCAACTTGTAAGAAACATGATATATGGTGAATCGTGTGATAAACGATGTATATTGTTCACACTTTATACATTCTGGGTATTGGAAATTTGAATTTATAGGCCAAAATAATGCTAATATATTCTATGTTCACTTTCTGAAAACTTGTTGTTATACTTATCATATGGTGATTAGGGTAGCAAACTGTCTTTTCTCACTTATTTGCTTATTTTCTGGGTTTTAGGTGCATATATAATGATATAGTGAGCAAATATGATTACCATATAAGAAGATACTACAGTATGTATTACTAAAAAGGTTTTAGAAGGGGTCGAAGTGTCGAACCCCAGACTTTTGAGTCCAATTGGCCACGCCAGTCTCTCTTTGTGAGAGTTTTACCCAGTTCTAGTTTGTGTGGCGGTGGACTCGAACCTTGTGGATTAGTCAGCCATAGACCAGACACCATGGTTACCCATAAAATAAAAAAAAGCGACTACGTATTGTTTTTGTATTTTCATGAACTTGTATCATTTCATAGTGTCAGTATTCTATGTCTTTTCACAAATCTTCTAAATGGGCTGCAAGTAAGTTCTTTGTTAATTTATTGTCATATGGTGTTGTATTGTTTTGAGTTAGAAATAGGGTAAAGTGTTGGACCAACAATAGAGGCTACACTTGAGACTCAACTATATGCCTTTAGATTATTTAGCATTTAGTTATATGCAATATGGAGTTTTTCTTTATGCCATCTAGACAACTGCATTTGTCAGGCTTTATCACGGCCAAACTTTGTCAACAATATCTTTTGCCCCATTATCTGTATTAAAATACCTTACTCTTACAAAAGAAAAGGGAAATGCTACAAGGTCTACAAATGATAACGCTAAGGGTTACTGCAGGCGTCTCCCACATATACACTAAGTGTATCAAAGTTTACTCTCCCCGAAGGTTGGTCTGTGAAAGCGGTACCTCGTAAGTCTGGAGCTTCTGCTGACAAGGTAATTTAAATTGTTTTTTAAAGTTGTTAATTTGTTGTAGTTGAAACACTGCTATACATTCCAGGTGTACCATGCAATAGATAATTTTTTATATTTTAATCTAAACTGCTTATGCTTAGAATGTAGTATCGTCGCATATATCAACATGTTATACACAAAACAAATATGGAAGAATATTTTGAACTTGTAATGATTAAGCATCCTTGACCACTTAGTTCCATTTTCTTTCTCATCTCTAATCTAAACAGGCTTAATAAAATGTTGCTTTAATTCGAGTAACCATGATCTGTCGCCATTATGAAACTCGGTAGTATTAAGTAGCAAACTAGGAAGGACCCGACTTCGTAATATGGTATTAAATGGGTTTATTCGTAATATGGTAACAAAATCTAGAGAGAGAATTTGGGAAATTATTCGTTGAATTGAATCAAATGTACTATTAAATGGGTTTATTTACATCATTAGACTAAGTTAATCTAAAAACATAAATAGCCTTCTAAGAATCAATTATGTAAAAATATACACAAACATACATCTGCATAGTTTATTAGTTTATACACAAGAAGTTTGAATATTAAATATTCTGAAACATGTATTCTGCAATTACAAACATATTTTATTTTGCTTGGTCATTGACTCATTGTTACAAGTATTTTCATTTATCATCTTGTACAACTTAAAAAGGCTAATGCATCTACTTGAATTAGTTGGATCGTGGGCTTAATCACAATTAGTTAAATGGTACTATATCACGATCTTCTCAATTGGATAATGGGTTAGATCAGATCATTAGTCTATTTTATCATGATCTGCTCTGTTCCTTGCATGCTGGGGACGCTAAGAATAACTGTTTTAGATATACCAACTGCCATGTGTCATTTTTTCCCTCAGTTTTAGTACTTCTCCCTCCTCTTTTTTCTTATCTATGCATAATCCTTTAAAATAACAAAACCCACTATGTAGAATCATGCAAGTAGCTCAAGTAGCAAGCGAAAGCTAAATATTTATAATACTATCGTGCAGTATTACCGTGATCCGGTAACGGGACGATATTTCCGATCCCTTAGAGCAGTTGAGAGATACATTACTTTAGGAATTACACCTCTAGAATCCAGGGACTATCGTGTAAAGGTTGAGAAAGACATTATTGAAGAAATTACACCTAGAAAAACAAGGGCCAAAAGGCTAAACCATCATTGTGATGAAAAGGTTGATAGCGACAATACTGAAGAAGTAACACCCAGAAAAGCAAGGGCCAAGAGGCTAAATTATCGTCATCTTGTGAAGGTGAGCTCCATAGATGATTTGTTTGTACGGTGATGTTTGATTCAAGATTTCTAGTAGATTCTCAAACTTGTGTACAAGAACTTATGTTAAAAATCATCATTTGCATTTTGCAGAATTCAGGCAGTCAGGATATGATCGTAGCCAGTGATAAGGTTAGCTTGAAAGTTGAAACCTTCAGTCTTTGCAACAACTATTGGCTAATCTTCAGTGAAATACCTTCTGATAACATGCATATTTTCTTACTTTTTTTTTCCGCGTGTCAACGTTCAACGATGTTTCTGCTCCTTAGTTGTTCATTATTTTGAGTTGGATGGAAATGAGGCAGTCCTATCTGTTCCATTCATAAAGAAACTACCAAGTCTTTTGGTTTCTTTTAGAGGTAGCAATTTCTACCCATATGTTTATGGATGGGTTGATTTGGTTTTGTTGCAACTCTAACAAGTCAAATGGGTATTAATAATAGCTTAAGAGGAAAGGGACTTAATGGGTTGATTGGCTTGAAACCCCCCCAAAGTGTATACTTGAAGCATAAAACCTCCTGATCAGTTTATTCAAAGATAGATTACCATTGTAGTTGTATAATTTCAGTAACCATATTTGACCAAGTTATATATTAAAATTTTAAATTTTTGAACACAGTGTTTCAGGTCATTGCAACACATCCCTTTTTGTGATGTAAGAAAAACTATCCGTATTTATCCAAACCTGTTTTGATCCATTATGTGCGCCCGCCCCACCCATTTTGCCACCTCCTATTTCTATTGCTTATTCTTTCCTACACTAGACATGCCCATGCGCGCACACGCATACACATACATTCTTTACAATATTTTAGGTACAAATTATAATGCGATGCTATTGTGGATGTTATTGCCATCACAGACATTAGATTTCGAAGAGGATAAAGATAATCAATATCAGTTGGCTATTGTGTCTCCTACTAGTGTTTCATCTCGATCCTCTTTCAAACTGCCTGAAGGTTGGGTTGTGAAGGAGGCACCCCGTAGCTCTGGAAACTATGTTGACAAGGTAGCATTCTTTTTCCATAGCAAACATATCTTATTAATCTTTGTTTTTTCCTGAATTTTATAGGCCATATGTGCCAGATCCTCTTATCATATTACTTACTTCTTCAATAAAGTTTATTATATCAAACATAATGCTTTACACATTAAAAAAATTGGCTGATAAAATACCTGTTAATTTTTTATGTGCATGGAGTATGTTTTGTTACTTATTAGAGTGATTAACAAATTATGGAATAAGTTTTGAAATTTGCCCAGTTATATCCTAGACGTCTCACACCTTCGTACACACAGAAAAGAAAGAAACATTAAAGAAAAACTGTAGATTTTATATATCCCAATTTTCAAATGTCCCCAAGAAAAGTGTCAGACTTTCTGTTTCCCGAGTTCATATTCAAATTAATGCATTTTTTAAATATCTTTCTGCTTACAGATTTTTTTTTCTTTTTCATTAGCTTCTTATGGTCTAATATAGTTATCGTTTTGTCATCAACTCAAAATAGTTTATTCATTTTCTAACATCATAAAGCCACCCGAACCCCAATCTCAATTTAATCATCAAAGGGAAAGAAATAAGTTGATATACAAGTAAGACAGAGAAGGTCGGATTATATGGTAGAATTCTTTCTTTTGGGTGGGAGTACACCTTTGTTGTTAGAATGGGTCTCAAATTCTCGATATCTGACTCTGCTATAAACCTTTATGCATGTAACAACAAATACAGAAAAGAAATAAAATGTAAGTTAATTGAGCCCCTGTATTAACCTGTTGGCTCATAGATTCATGTCTTAACACCTAAGTCAATGTGTTCAGCACCAGTTGTTCGACTAAATATTCAATCTTCTTTGGAACTAAAGCTAATGCAATAAAAAATCCTGTTGTTTGGGATGAATAAATAAATAAACTAAACCCAGGTAATAGTGACAATTGCAACTTCTGATAAACAGAAGGTAAAACTATACGACCCTGATTTCACCGTATACAAAACCTGCTGTCTAGACTTAATAAATAATTAAACCCAAGTAGTGGGTAGCCTAAAAGCGGAGGCCAGGGGTTAAAATCCTACATTGCGGTATGCGGTTTACCTACTCTCATGTTGGCCATGGGACCGGTCGGTGGGGGACTGATAATGGGTCGGTTATCCATCACAAGTTTTAATAAAGTAATAAGGGTAGCATCTTAAACATATATATACAGACAAAACCTAAAAAATCTTTCTTGTGTTAAATATTTTCATGTTTTTCACCTTTCAGTTTTTGGTATCTGCTATTGTCAGTTGGGGAAATCGAACAGTTCTTTCCATAATTATGTTGATTTAAATTTGATGAGGATGTAAATTAACATGTTTGTACCTTTCATTTTTTGTTGTTAAATTCACAATCGAAATGGCCAGACTTTTACCACATACTGTGCAGGTTTACTATGAGCCTGGGACCGGACAGAAGTTCCGATCTTTGCTAGCAGTTCAGAGATACCTAGCATACCTGGAAGATAATTCACCATTATCAGTTGTACTAGAAGAAATCAAAGAAAACAATTTACCTCTTTCCAAGGCTTTCAAATTGAGCAGTTGTATAAAGGTTGAGTTCAATAAATTTATGTTACTATCTTCTTGTATTTTACCGTTGCTTTACTACTGGAGAAGTTAATTACCTATGAACGGTTCAACCCGGGTTATGTTTTATCTCTAAAGGGTTAGACATGTAAAGTTAAAAAGAAAGATAGCTTATAAAGAAACGGGTCAAATGGGTTAAAAGTCACCCGATTTGTATTTTATTGAATACCTCAAAAAATCCGTTATTAATGCAAATACTGTTATTTTTCATTATATTCAACTCACCAACTATTTTCAAATTATGTTTCGATAAAAAGTGTTTGCGGTCAACTCGATCTGAGCCATCTGACCAGTGTAATAACTTACCCTCGTGTTGGCCCATTACCTACCCCCAGACTTGCTATCTTTGCCAGCTTTGCTGACTATTGCTATCTTGTCTTATCTTAGAACTGCGGCTCATACAATTCATGGAAGAAAAACTTGTCTAGAAAAGAGAAATCATCAACAATTGCCAGTCCTCCAGACAGAATCAATTGGGTTATTGCTGGTAGAGCAGACCCTTGGAATGCTTTTGTGGATAAGACGTTAGTTGCAGATTCTATGAAGCAACAATGGAGAAACACATTTATGATGGCCATCAACACCAAACATACTACTCCACTTTCTGGGTAACAATTGTGAGTATATGTCACAATTTTTGACCCATCTACTTACTAATAGGTAGATTCGAGTTAAATTGTACGTGTTACTTGTCAGATGGGTTGAAAGTGGCCCAAAGTGTATTTTTAATGATTAAGACCTCCTAACTCATTTTAATTTTGAAATTTAACGTATTATAGAACTGATATAAAATTTTTAAATTATATTTGACACACTAATTATTCACAAAAAAAAAGAGCAAAAAAGATGAAGAAAGTGTTTCAGATCAACCCAACTGACCGACACAGAAAAGTTCCTCGTTTTGACCCGTTACCTAACCTGATCGAACCATCCATGTTGCCACCTCTAGTATTTTCTTTATTTTTTGGTTATTATTGTGTTCGACCTCTAGCCAACTAAACCACAAGGTCAGTCCACTGCTGTACAAACTCAAACAGGGTAAACCTCTCCCAAAAGGATTATTTCACTAATTGTGAAATTGACGTGGTCAGAGGTTGGAAGTTTTTCCCATGTTCATCATATCTGAACTGCTTTCCATGTTCTTCTATTTTTCAAGAAAAGATGTTTGAAAAGAATCACGGTCCTCAAATGTTGATCAATATGTCTTGCATTTCAGGTTTGGTTCTGAAGCCGAGACTATATTATGTATAAGATCTTCTGAATGGATTCTCATGTGTTGACAGGTAAGTCCTGTGCTCTTCATCTAGCCTATCCAATCAGGCAGTTGTTATGCTTCCTTTTATTTAATTTGTTGCATGTTTACTTAGCTTTGGCATATCTTTATGTGGAAAGCAAATGAGATTGTTTCCTTGATATCATTGTCATCTATTTCGTCATTATATTATATGATTGATAAAAACATAAACAGAAACTATTTGGATTTCTTTCATCAATGGGAAACTCTTTGGCTGGAATTCAAATGCCATCATAAAAAAACAGATTATTCTCAGAAATAGATATTTTGCTTAGAGATGGCAGAATGGGTGGGTCAGGCAGGTCAGCTAACATGTCAAAAGGGGTTTGGGCCTACATGGGTTAATATTATGTGCAGGTTGAAACAGGTTCCAACAATTTTTGTGTTCTGTGACTGTAAATTATTTATGTAATAAGGGTGATTACAATATCGTTATTATTTGAATAACTAAATATTCTCTATAAGTTAATACGCTCAGACATTATAAGCATTTGAATACTCGTTGGACGACTTTTAACCTGTTTAACCCTTTCAACCCATCTTGATCCATTATATCTAGTTGATTTTTTACATTTGAAATGCATGACCCGTTGTCAATAAAGTACACCATGAATCAACACATTTCCATTAAATGGATTGAAAGTGCCACCTCTAATTTTACTGTCGAATTAACTTTTCATAGTTTAAAGTGTTGAATCCATGGTGACTTTCGCCCTAGTTGGTTTTAATGAAGCAGTTAACTGATCCTCGTTTTCGGTGTTGATTTGTGAAGCTAGGCTTGAATCTGCTGCTAAATTCGTGGTGGGTTGCAGTTTGGAGTGAATCCATAGATGATGTTGTAATTGTACAGTAGTGTGTGGCAAATGACACGTTACGTTTGACTTTTAAAGTCAAATTTGTTTTTTTTTTCCAATTAAGTTCTGTTTAGATATAGTGTCTGTCTGGAACTCTGGATACAAAGTGTCTGTTTCGGGTAAGCCGGTAAATAAATAATTGTTGTTTGTAAAAGGCCATTCGTTTGTGAAAGGCCATGTTCGAACATCAGACATATATCTAGGAAAGTCTTCCTTTCTAGACCCACAACAATCACACGCTAAGAAAATGATGCTGCAAAGACATATCCATTAAGCTTAGTCAAGCCTTATTAGATAGAGGATAATCAAATTAATTTCTTTCGTAATCAAAACTTTTTAAATGCCGATCGTCATTTAGTACAACATCTTACAAATTATCACAAACACAATAATTATCTTATGAGCACATCTGTTAATAAGGATTCATAATCTAGTTATATATAAAAGCGTGATCAACGCAAAATGATGAGATGGATTGTCATTGAAAGTGATTGACAAGTTGAAAAATATAGCATGATGTTGGAAACAATCTTATATTATTTAGTGTCTTCCTATTTCCACCATCCTATTGTCTATTTGCACCACTTTTATTTATAAAATACTTGTACGGTATGCATTGTTTGTTGTACGGTCGTTTGTCTTATATGGTGGAAATAGCACCACCCTTGTGTGGTGCTATTTCCACCCTCTTTTTGTCTATTTCCACCACGTTTATGCTTTAAACAGTTGTATGATATGCCGTATTAATTGTACTATCGTTTGTCTTATATGGTGGAAATAACAACACCCTACTAATGTTCCTCATCTATACTATCTATACCATATTACATAAATTTTTAAATACACAAATTTTACTATTTCATTCATGTATTGAATACTTTAATAAAATTTTAATACTCTAATAAAATTCAATACAAAATCAATGTCAAAACATATTCAAATTAATTAAAAAAGAAATTTAACATATTACTATATTAAAAATTCAACATAACAATAAATGTAATAAATATACAAATAAAAAAATCAACTTTGTAGCATAAACTAATATAACTCACTTTCTTACACAATTATTACAAACATTGGTCGTGGTGACTCCCAACCTTTTAGCTGTGTGTCCTTGCTAAACAGCTTTAAACACATTCAACTGTCGTTTATTGTACGTGCACACATCTAGTACATTATAAAGCATTTAAAGGAGTCTAAATTTTCAAATTTTTTAAGAACTGCGTCATAGTTGTCGACTCGTGACTTTTGAATCGACTCGAAAACATGAATTTTTGACACGTGACTCGATTCGTAAGAGTCGGGACATTTTATATATTACATAATATTGTAAAATTATATATATGTGACATATTTAGAAACAAAATATAAGTTTATTATCTTAATACATTTACTAAAATATTACATATTTGATAGTTTTGAGTCATAAATTTACATTTTATCTCCAAATTCGTACTAAAAGAATCAAAAATACATATATAACACATAAAACGATGTAACCATAAATATAATATGTAATAATGTATAATATATAACCATCATAAGTATAAAATACAACAATCATTGGTTGATTGTTCTTCTTCTGATTCGAATGAGTTTGCAACTCGCCTTGACTCGGACCGAGTCACACCCCGACTCATAAGAGTCGGGAGCAAATAAGAGTCACCTAAAGAGTTGCCTCGTTTTTGGCGTAACTCAACTCGACTAGTAAGAGTCGACTCGGGACTCGTAAAAGTCTAACAACTATGAAATACGCTATTATTATATTAACAAATAAAAATTATTTTGGTCACTTATTTTTATCTTTAAATATTTCACCAACAAATAAATAAAACAATCAGAATATACATATGTGTTCGCCAGCCGCCGGCCGTCGACTACCATTACCCATAATTGCATGTATTAACTGAAGTTATGAATTTTATTTTCAAATTTGATTTACACTGAAATTTAAATATTTTTAAAAAACTTGTGCATTTTGTAATTACTATTTTAGCTCAATGTAAAGCATATAAAACTAAAATGTTAGCCCCAAATTTTTTTAAGGCTCGTTCGTTAAATATTACACAAAAAAGCCCATAAATCATTTATATCTATTAGTTTCATTTTATTTAGTCAAAAATGTAAAATTTTATTTATTAATATAAGACTTTTATTTATATATTATATACAGTTGGTGAAAGGACTCGACCCAAGAAGACAAGGATTTTTTTTATTTTTATTTTTAGAGATCGCGACGCGACAATTTAAAGCTCGCGACGCATGTTAGCACATGAACGAACATCGCGGCGCAACCACAAGAGACTCGCGACGCCAGTTTTTCTACTGACCAAAACGACTCGGAAAAATTTTAAACCTCGCGACGCGATGGAGGATGACTCGCGGCGCGAGTCACTGATGTTGTGCTAGAAAACTTGTCTTCGTCCTTTAACTCAAACGCGACCATACCAAACCAATTTGACATATCAAAAAGACCATTTACTTGGCAGAATACGTACTAAATGACTATAACATTTTCATTGCATACATTCATTCAAAATAACATTTACACGACTAACGGGTCACTTACCCGCATTTACCCAAAATGACAATTATCCAAGATTCATTTCTTTACAACCTTTTACAAATTATTTGACTCAAAATTTGCATTTACAACCATAAACAAAAGATACAAGAGAAACCAAGAACCAAGAGTCTAAGGCTAACTACGCCTATACACCAAAATGCCAATTCTCCACAATGGCAATATACCTTCAAGTGCAATCTTCACAATGCACTTCAACTTCAAGATATTAATTCAATTCCGGGAACCGCCTAAAAAGGGTAAACAACTAAAACAATAAGTTAATGCTTAGTGAATAAACTTGCATATATATAAACATTCATTAGAGGGCAAACTCGCAAGGCAAATGTATAAAGCCTATGATACCGTCGTACCATCTCTTTATACTTCACCTTACGCATCAAAACACATATGGTACCATCTCAATAAATCACACGCCTGAAATGCGTGGATACTCATTGCATACGTACACGGACGTATGTCTAACCATGGCCACTACTTAGGCCTATACCGAATCAACTACAAGCCTCGGGTTGCATCCTTACTTGTAATCGGCTCAACACATATCTACAGGTATGCAAGAAAACTCACCTCCAATGCGACAATACAAAATGATGACCACAACAATAATGAAAGCTTTCAACCTAGCAATTCAAATCATATTCACATATAAGGTCATCTTCATCAAATGAGCTAACTAACATATTGCTATGAAACTTTACCCAAATCATAAAATCTCATTTTACTAGCTTTTCTATAATCATATCAAAATGATCATTCTCACATTTTCCATCAAAATCAACATTTGACCAATTCCACAAACAATAATAATATTACTAGTAACTTGATAATCAAGCTCAATAGCAATACATCATTTCTATGAAAATCCCCAATTCGATCTATTGGGTTGCATCAACCCTAAATTCTCAAATGGAAATAAGAAAATGATTCTTACCTTAGAAATGATTAAGATGAAAGGATGAGAATCACCAACTTCTTCTTCTTCTTCTTCTTCAAAAGTGATAATACACACACACACACTCAATAAAATTTCTCACTTGATATTACTAGAAAGATGGAATTGAATTCTTAATGAATTGATAGAAATTGATGATAAAACCAAAGATTAGAAGAAATACTTGAAGAAATGAGAATAGAGAATAAGTTTGGTTATGGTGGAGACATGAGTCATCAAAGAAAGGAGATGTTGGCATACCTGAGAGTATGCCACGACTCTAACACCAAATAAGGGGTATTATACCCATTATCAACTAAAGTTCCAACTAAACAGATTTCATTTCTCAAAATAAAATACTAGGAAAGTAAATTAAAGGTAAAACTACAAAAATAGATTATTTTATTACTTTTAATTCTTTGGGGTGTTACATAGTGATGATAACTTCCAAGATCAAGACTAATCAATCTGATTTCTTCTACCAACATAAAGACATTTCAAGGTGAGAATACTTATTCTTTTTTTTATGAACCCTAATTTCTTTTTGATTTGTTATGGGAGTGATCTTTATTTGTATATGTATTTACCTCATTGCTAAGTACGATCAGAGTAACAATCCAAGTTTTTATTTTGCTCACAGTTTGTACCATTAATGCTTGTAGTCTTCTTTAATTTCATGTGATTTTTAGTATATATTAGTTCTGTGAAGATATACTCATTAGTAGTCTTGTAGCAAAATATTTTGATAGTGACAGTTTTCAAAAATGACGATTATTGAGTCAATGAGATCAATTTAGAATGTGCCTTCCTATTTCCACCATCCTATTGTCTATTTCCACCACTTTTGTGCATAAAACACTTGTACGGTATGCATTGTTTGCTGTACGGTCGTTTGTCTTATATAGTGGAAATAACACCACCCACTTTAAATTGAACGTATTTCCATCGATGTTTTAAAAACCGGATTTTCCGTCAGACCGGTCAGTCAACTGCGAGCGGTCGAACCGGTGGGACCATTTGAACCGGTCGGTTCAACCGTTTGGTATATATATATATTTAAAAATGCTACTAAACTTGTTACAATACAATCAAAAATAATACCAAATATTTATAATCCAAAGAAAATATATGTTTTAATCTTCACAAACAACTAAAAATAACATTAAAGTATACACCAATGTTTTAAAAACCGGATTTTTCGTTGAACTGGTCGGACCGGCAGGTTGGTTATAAATTATTTTTTTGTTAAATTTGAAACGACCACACTCGAAAAGGACTAAATTTTTTTTTTGTTTTTTTTTTTTTTTGACCACCGTAACCTACGGCCTGTAGGACCGTAAGCTACGGTCCACTACACCATCACCAACATGACCACCGTAACCTATGGCCAAGGGACCGTAGGCTACGGTCTGCCACCATAAGCCGCCGTAAATTACGGCCTGGTCTACCGTAATTTACGGTGGCCCCAAAAATTCATTTTTAACGTTTCTTTGACCGTAAACCAGTGACTTTGCTCGTTTCGTTCAGAGATCGACGTACATTACGGTCCATAGGCCGTATTTTACGGTCCTTCCTGGACCCAACTCCAAAACTCATATTTTAAAACCAATCAAACAAACCTCAACCTTTACAAATGATCCCTTACTTATAAAACGCATAATTTAGACCAAAACGACTTCCATAACGTTTAAACATTTACAATGACCAAAACATTATATAATATTCATTTGACCACCGAATCCAAAACGACCAAGACAATTGTTTCATTACATGCATACTTTCAAGGATTGTGACACTAAACTTGTAATACCAAAATGACACTGATATCGCCTATTTTATACATACTTATTTTACGCGATATCATCCTTTTATGTTTGAATTGCCATCATTTTTATGGACTCTTGATACTTTATATGTGATTTTGTTGAATTGTAGGTTCATGGTGAAAAACGATGAAAATGAGCTAGAAAGTGTTGAT
>JAOXNX010000032.1:14531343-14548256 GCA_028566075.1 Solidago caesia
TTACTGCGTGTTAACCATAGCCCTAAGGGCTATGCTTAGCAAAATCCTTTTTAAAAAGTTATTCAGCAAAAACTTGCTGGATATTTTTGTGCACAGACTAAACAAATTAATCCTGTCATTTAAACGTCAATTAAGATAATTAAAAAAAGGTGTAGTTTCTTGTCATTTAGGGAAAATGCAAGACACTTGGTTTTTGCTTTAAATTAATTTTAAAAATATCTATTTTAGATGCCATAAAAAAGCATTACATAGAAAGTTTTCATTGGAGTGAAAAAAATATCCCCAGCTCATGAAGTGAGAATCAGCTATATGGAAGGAATCACATTCCTTGGAGAATGATCCATTCCATTGAGTCAGACTCAAGAAGCAGCTTTTTATCATTCTAATAAAATGGAACACCTCAATCATGCTCAATTTCCAGCATAGCAAACACTACCAATATAATGCAGATAAACAAAAGCCTATAGCTACAATAGAACGATATACACAAAGCAATGTACCTTGTTGAAGCATACCACCCATTAACCTATTTGATCCCTGCATGCCTAGATTTCCTGACCCACTATTAGTGTTCAAACTCAAACGAGAAGAGAGGCCTGGCATGGATAATCCGCCACCCGTATTTATACTTCTCCCAACATTACCACCGCCAATAATACTTCCAGCTGAGCTCGGTATTCGCTGGAGAGAGTTTCCTAACATAGGGGACACACCAACTCCTTGACCAGCATTGCGGTTGCCAATTGCTGCCGATGTGGGAAGAATTCCAGGAATGGAGCCACCAACTGCATTTGTGCCACTACTGAACCCCGGGTTCCCAACAACACCCATGCCGCCCCTATTAGCTAGCCCAGGATGACCATGTGAGTTGATCTGCAAAATATTAAATCACAGAAAACGAAGAGTTCAGTCAAAAGATTAATAGAACTAAGCGCAATACTCAGTAGAGGTGGCCAAATGGGTAAAAGCATTAGCATTTAGCTTAATATGAAAGCAAGTCAAACAGAGTGAAAGCCACCCAACGTCTGTTTTTCGATTCATAAAATCTACCAAAATCAATTTATAAAAAGTAAATTATTATTGAAATAATAATAAATAAAAAATAGATCATATCTAACACCCTTATTACTTAAACAGCATTAAAACAAAATTGCCTACTTTGAACCCTTACCCAACCTGCCCACTTTGCACTCTACTACTCAGAACAGTGAAACCTACTGTGTCACCATATCGCTTTCGTTGTTTTTATGTGTTGTCTAGTTGTTCTTCACCCATTATTACTATTATAATCTAAAATAAAAGTACAAATATGAATGGACATATGAACTACCTGAGAAAGAGCCGCAGGAATATTCGATGTAAACCGCCCACTTGAAAGGTTTCCGCTTGGTTGTTGAAGCCCACTTGAAGGGACATTAGCCATTGTCGAATTTCTTGATCCAAGTGCCCCTTGCATGTTGGGTACATTGAAAGTGCCATGTATATTATGGAGACCTTGAATAGATCCTGCTTAAGGAACATTCCAATGTAAACTTAATAGAGTGAGATATGCAATAATTATAGAAATCAGTGAAATGAACTAACCACTGTGTTGGAAAACAGGTGAAGGTGCACCAGATTGAGCAGTGAAGGATGTAGAAAATGGCTGCCCAGCAATATTATCTTGAAGATTTGAAGCGGATCTGTTCAGAGACGACTGCAACCAAAAGTGTAACAATTGTATACCATGAAAAACTATATTTAAACAATAACCAACAGCATAAATAGTATCTGTTCAGACTTCTTTACTTCATGAATCAAACATTTTTGGTCCCATTCAGACTTCAATATGTCCAGTGAGACCAAACTAGACATAATTTTATTGATAGTTTTCTTAAGTAACTTTGTAAAAAATAAAAAAATAAAAAAATAAAAAAGAAGAAAAGAAAAAAAGAAAAGATGAGAAGAAAGTATGAAAAAGGCCGTATGACTCATTTAACTCCACATATATCCCATGTTCTTACAAGGACTACTCAAAGCAAAGAACTCAGAAAAGCTAATTGAGCACATTTAGATGACTAGGATAAGGAAAGTGCGGTACATTATTAAACAACCCTGACATTGATAAAACGTCAAAATGTCATGCAAGAAAGTTCCTCGATGAAATGTTGTTGTTCTTCAAAATGGTTGGCTTAAAATTTTCTTTCTAAGCTCTTCTCTGTGCCTATTATCTGAAAAGAAGACCAAAATAGGAGCATCAAGTTCTAGTAAAAAAAATGACAATAAGATCTTTTATAGAATATGTTTGCTGGTGCTGCAAAACACTATCCAAAACACCCTCGTTGAAAAACAAAATCCTAGATTAAATTGTTAAAATACACATGGTATTTGATTTATAACATAGTTACTGTAAAAAACTTTAGAATACTGAACAAGTTATTTGCATGCTCCTTTTGAAATGAAAACAAGCTTTCACGGTGTTATGTGTAATTAAACAAGTAAATATGCATATAAACCGTCTCCTGAATGTTACAAACAATATAACCAAAAGATGGAACCGATGCACAACTAGGATGACCAAAATTATATGCTAAACCAGTCATATACATTTGTCTCAAAATAATATAGTCCACCCACTATGATTACATTATGGGGTGACTGGGTAAGGTTATTCCAGGGATTATCAACTAATCGACTTGTTGCATTTTTAACAGCCGAAACGCCCGTTTGAGTGTTTGGATATGTATACAAAAGATATATAAAACTCACCATGAAACACTTCAGCTAAAATAATTGTAATAGGGATACTTAAACTATGATAAACTTTAACTGTCATTCCGTGGGAAATAAAAAACATGTTCAAAATATGTATTAACCCATCGATCACTCAACTGATATTCTTGACCAATAGTATAGGTATGACTACACACTCTTGTCCAGCTATAATACTTACTATTGTAGTATCTCCCCCTACTTTTTTAATCAATTGCTATGATTGCCATCAAACCAATACCAATATATCTTATCAGTTGTCTACTAAATGTTACAGATATATGACAGTAACACTATAATGATAAGTATTTAGCCAGAAAAACGTATCAAAAACAATAATCCCTCCCTAACTTCATGTATAGATCTCAAATTCACACAAATACATATATATACAAAGACCAAGTATTTAACACTTAATCTGACCAAGTGTTAAATCATATGCGATCAAGGTCATTCACACATGAACAACCATAGATGTTACTTCAAATGCGGACACACAAAAATGCAGATAACAAAACTTACGATTTAACGTACATGTTAACAGCTTTAATACATTTTCAACAACAAAAAATCATTTATTTGAACCTCCAACATTTTTTCACATGCGAATGGACTTAACGACAAATAATTTAACATTTAATTTCTAACTCCTTTTTTTGTTATTCTTGTTTGAACCTTCCCCTATCTATATATACATACATAGATACATGTATATGTATATGTATATGTATGAGAAAAATTCAACACAGTTTATGTTTAATTCAACTTAAACACATTCATAATCACTTGCTACAACTTGCAACAGGTTCAAAACAGTCCTAATTTGCTAAATTACACACACGGAATCTACGAATAACTTTCGATGCTAACGAAAAACCTAATTTATATTTATAATATCATCAATTCGAATAACCGATTCTCTATTCTTAATTTTCTGTACAGTGTTATCAAGTTCATAAACCCTAACTCTGTACGGAATCAAATATGTATATGTATATGTGTATATATATATATACGTATATAATATCGGCGTGGCTGTGTGTAAAAGAGAGGGAGAGAGGGAGTACCTGTAGATGAAGATGAAATTATGAATGGATCTGTTAAATGGAAATATTTAGAGATGTGTGAGTGTGTGTGTTTGTGTGCGTTTGAAGGTGATAAGAAGAAATAAAGAAATTGAAAGACGAGAAAGAGAGAAAGTGGGGAGGTGAGGTGATTGGAATAATTAATATATTCTATGGAACGACCCGAAAACGCAAAGCTATATATATAGAACCTGCTCAAAAGTCAAAATGTTAAAGTGTTTATCAGTTTTTTCACATTAGCGTTACGTTAATATTTTTAAATTGATACACAAACTGACCATATTGATAAGAAGAAACCGAGGGTCGGATATATTTGAGAACAAGTTAGGGATTATTTGTCATGGCTGCAATTTATCAAAGTGTGTCAGAATTTTATTATTATTTGATTTTGTCATGCCAAAATACGGATCTATCTCTAAAACCTTGTCCTGAATTTGGATCTATCATCAAGACCAGATCTATCTATCTCGAACCTGGTACTAACATATCATGATTACCTCTAGATACGTAAACGATGGCCGTCAGAAAATACGAACAAGAACTGACTTAAAACGATGAGATTAAATTTCGGCAACGTTCGTCGGTTAGATCCAACTAACAACAAGTGTAAAATAGTGAGATTAAAAGATGGTGACCTATAACTATAAGAACCCCATAAGGCTCGTTCAACGGATCTCGTCGGATTTTAAAAAAACAAAAATTGGTAACTGACCTTTTATCCGACCATCAAAAAGAAAATAAAACGGTCGAATTGAAAGAATGTGACCCATCATACGCCCGGCCATTTATCTTTGGTTAACCGATGCGCATAACCGACGACCTATTGCCAATGGCATCGCTTAAGTGACCTTCAACCGACGAAGTCGTTGGGACGAGCCTTAATTTAGGATATAGATATACACACAAACACAATATCCTCATTTTGTTTGTTTTTTTAAACAGTATATCTATCTTCTGTGAAAATTATGATCATTTACATTTTACCTATCAATCTCTTACTGTTGTGATTTAGGATGTGATTAGTATGAGAGTATGAGAATGTATTAATGGGTGTGAAAATTATTGTAGTTGTTTGTTTAGTGGTTATTGGTATTGCAAAACCCGTTAGCCATCTATAATCAATAGATACAATTTTGCTTTCCAAAAAAAAATAAAATTAAATACAAATAGATACAATTTTAAAAATCATGACACTCGAAGTCTAAGGTTTAATATAATGACTAGTTAAGTTAGCATATATGGTTTTGTTATAAGAAAATCTTCAAGGTTAATTGGTTTCCTAAAGATAGTAAGAATCTCGTACTAACTATTATCTTATGTCAAGTTGTTAGTATGATCCATGTTACCTCATGGGCCTTATGGGCTATGATAGTAATAACTGATGACTACCAGCTCAAGATGTTGATTTGGCCCATTCTACCTCAGGATTTATGTTGATGAGAATATCATGCTGACTATGAGCTCATGCTATTGGTCATGTCCAAGTTGCCTCATGTATATATACCCCCGGCCCGTCATGGCCTAGCGGGCAATGTTGATAAGCATATCGAGCTACTTATCAACTCACTTCACACTGTTCTGTTGATCAAGTCTACAATGCCTTGATACGGTGCTTCATGAACTATGGTGATAAGAATCCCATGTAAACTATTTGCATCAACTCACCTAGATCATATGATACGGATCTAGAGGCCCAGTGGGTTAGGCCGCATACAGCAGAAAGAAGTTAGGGGATTAAGTGTCACTTTTTAATAATTGTTATCATTATTTGTTGATTGTGTATTTTCCAAGTTAGGGTTGTGTCATATTTAAATAAAGCTTGTAGCCAACATGTTTAGTGATTGGAGATTATACTTATTGTTCTAAGGAACTCGGGAGGTTCTGGAGCTTTAATCCAGACTAGGGAACGACTGGAGTTTTAATCTAGATTATCAATAAATCGTAACAACCATCTTTGGTCGGTAATTGTCCTGTAATTGCTTGTGTGTTGTGTTGGTATGCTTGCAATACTTTTTTGTTCTTATCAAATTGGTATCAGAGCCATTCTTCTTGCACCTTATGGTAGTAATAAAAAAAAATACTGTTCACGACGTACTATTCATCACCAGAAAATACTATTTACGGTTACTGTTCACGAGCTAGGAATTAAATTTTTTTAATGGAAATGATGGAGATATTTAGGGCAAAGATGGAGAAATTCAGTAGGCAACACGAGGAATTCATGGAACGGAGTGTGAGGCATCACAATGAGTTGCTAACATTATTAAGGGAAGTAGCGGTTTCGAGGGGCTACAATGTGTCTCACCGGGACATAACAAAGTTGATGTTAGTTCTGGTGTTGGAGACATGGAAGAGGAGCCTGGGGAAGAAACCACAGTGGTTGTTAAACCGGTGGTGGTGGATGAAGATTAGTTGAATAGAAGAGAAGAGGCTGATATTACACGGTTAAAAGAAATCAGCAAGGAGCCATGGAATGAAAAAAGTGTGGCAGCTAGAACGATGATGGTGGAAAAGAATGTTGATGGTTATAAAAATTTAGAGGGAGTTCCTGGATTCCCAGATTCACAGCAAGACTGACATGGGGTGGATCACAAATTTTAGAAAGGTGACCCTTTATCAACAACAGTCGGGGTGTGAAGGGCAAGGATGATGGTTGTAGTGGGTAAATTGGCAATCATAGGCCAAGACATGTGTTTGTGTTTGACAAATTATGTGAAGAAGTTGATGCTCACTCTTGGCGACGTGTTGTTGCAAATGTTTTGTTGCCTTGTTATGATCCACAAAAGGCAACACTACACATCAAAACGTGAGATCCAAGAATAAAAAAAATGGTTACAAGCCACACATTGAGGACAAGGTCTGTTTTGCGGCAAGAAGTAATGATACGGATCAAGAGGCCCAGTGGGTTGGGCCGCATACAGCTGAAAGAAGTCAGGGGGTTAAGTATCATTTTTTAATAATTGTCATCATTATTAATTGATTGTGTATTCTCCAAGTTAGGGTGTGTTCTATTTAAATAAGGCTTGTAGCCACCGTGTTTAGTGATTTGAGATTATACTTATTGTTCTAAGGAACGCGGGAGCTTCTAGAGCTTTAATCTAGACTAGGGAGCGACTGGAGCTTTAATCCAAATTATCAATAAATCGTAACAGCCGACTCTGGTCGGTAATTGTCGTGTAATTGCTTGTATGTTGTGTTGGTTTTCTTGCAATACTTGTTTGCTCTTATCATCATATTGTCCATGTATGATAATATAAGTCAAACCGTGCAAGGCATGAGTATTAAAACTAGTATATATGTGTATACATATATATCATGTATGTGTGCCAGATGACTCTTGTGCATGTATGTATATGCCATTTAATTCATATCTCGAATTATTAACATATCCTAAGGGCTTTCAGACTTCTAGTTGATCAAAATAAGACTGATTGTAGTAGTAAACATTGAATTTTGTTGACATATTGGTTAATCTCTTTATTAGTATTCGGTAATCCATCCAACCTAAAATACAACATCTATTTTCTGAGTTTTTTAAAAAAAGGTTTATGCCTATAACTTCAATATACTTTTTTTTTTATTATTATTTGTCTATTACAGACCATCAAACTTTTTATTTTTTCTTTCAGGTCAATTAGAACTTTAAAATACATTCCACTAGGACATTTTGTTACAAAAACATGACGTTGTGGTAACAAAAATAAATGGTCTAATATGGACACAATATCTATACTACTATATAAAAATTATAACCCCATTTATTTTTGAAAATGTTGAAAGTTACAATATGCGAAATGATACAAATACCCATCTCTTTTTTTCTAAATTACCCCCTTCTTTATTCACTAATTTAAACATCTCCACTTAATATACCTAAAATACCTTTAATGAAATAATTTACACCATCAGTCCCTTATCTTATAAAATATCTCCACTACCCCCTTTAGATCAATTATCTTTACATCAATTACTTAAACCACTCGCCGCCGCCGCCGCCGCCAGTAGCCGCCATCACCACCAGTCGGCGCCACCACCACACCGCCGCATTGCACGGGCACCATGCTAGTAAAATTTCAATGACCTAGAAAAGATGTTTGAAATAAACTCTTTTCAAGATAAAATCTTGTCAAAACTAAACTATTTACCGATAAATGAATAAACAATCATCACAAAATACATAAGAGATCTATGTTGTTTACATGCTTTAATACTTTATCAACCATTATGTTAACCTTTAAAGAGTAATGGTGCAGGTGAGCTCTCGGGACTTTTCTCATCAAAGTCATCACGCTTCGTTCCTCCAGTACCGGTACTGCTTAGACCGATTGCTCCCCGGCTCGTATTTCCTAAAATATTCATTTAGAAAGAAGCCATATTATCAACACAAATAAGTTCCATGATGTGCTAATATCTTAGATAACCTAGAACAAATTATTGTAAAAACATTGCGTCTACTAACCAAAAGTTGAGGTTTCAAGTATCATTATAGACAAAAGTATGTAAGTTATTTGTCCATAAGCTAACCTGAATGTGATGCTTTACGTCGATTATGCCTTACGAGCAAGACACCCACGATAGCGCAACAAATGATAAACACTGGAATCGCGATTCCAAGTATTATTGGTAATTTGTTGGTTTTGTTCTTATCGCCCCCTGGGCACGACTTACCCTTTGTACACAACAAAGGGTTTCCCGTATCTCTGTTGAATAGTTTGAAAAAAGAACAAACACAACGTGTATAAAAGGTTATAGAAATCATAAAGTTAAGTACAAGTGAAATAGAAAACGAATCAACTTACGATAAGTTTAAATCAGAATTTCTTGTTAATGATCTTGGTAGTGATCCACTAAACTGATTATCTGCCAAATTTCTGCGCAAAAGGAAATGTACTTAAGATTAGAAAGATTAATAACAAAAATGAAACTAAAAACTAAATGCAATTAATAGATACATAAGTTAAACCAAGATAAATAATGTCATATAAACTTACAGTTGTTTGAGATTAGGCATGGTGCCAAGGAAATTAGGAATTCTTCCAGTCAAGCTATTATTATGCAAATCTCTAAAATATACATTTTACAAAATAACTATCAATATATATACTTAATAATAATGAAACAGGTAGCTAGTAATTATGTGATTAATTTATAAACTTACATAATTTCAAGGGATTCCATTTTACTAAAGTCTGGAAGTGGACCAGAGAGATTAAAACTACTAAGATTTCTGCATGATATACAAAAATGAATTACTTATCTAATATATTTTTACAAACTAAATTTAGAATATTTTTGTTTCAAAAAATAAGGTTATGATGTTTACAATGCCGTTACACGAGGTGTTGGATCGTTGTTGCATTGTATCCATTCCCATGAATATGGTGCAGGGAGACACGGGTCTCCCCTCCATTCTTGTAACACGCTAAACGCGTTTTGGAGAGAAGTTAAACCTTCAACTACGATAATATAAAAAAATAGTACTCCATAAGAAACTTTCTCATGTAAAAGAGGATATATAAGTAAGTATTAGAACATATACCATCGTTGATGTTGGTTCCTTCTGTCAGGAAGTCACTAATTGAAAACCCCTCGATGGCATTGAGGAGAGGGGGAAGCGTGGAAGAACCGATAGCTTTTATGGTGAAGTTTGTTTCACGGGTTTGTGTGAGATTAGTGATGATGAAATATTCGGTCACATTTCCAAAACGGGGTGTAATTGGGAGCGAAAATCGTGCATTGTCTTTATAGATTATAAAGGATCGTAATTCTGTAGAATTAAGCACTTTGACTTCCGTGAAATACCATTTAATGTAGATAGGATGGCGGATCGGGTAATCACTGACAGTATATGCAAAGATTATGGCCCGACTTGCATTTGGTGTAGCAACTGCATTTTCTAGAACTGCTTGAGGAGGATTATTGGGCACATCGGTATTAACAAGGGCTGCATCGTTTGTTAAATTTACTAGCCCATTGTCACTGCTGAGGACCGCGGGCACCCATATTCGATCATAAGGGTCTTTCGGGAACCTTAAGGAAGCAAAAGTTTAAAATTTCATTGAAAATTGTAGAAGTTGATAACTGATTAGACAAAATACTTTGTCTATTTACTTCTTTGTTTATGGCAAAATTT
Source organism: Solidago caesia (assembly GCA_028566075.1). Lineage (NCBI taxonomy): Eukaryota > Viridiplantae > Streptophyta > Magnoliopsida > Asterales > Asteraceae > Solidago > Solidago caesia. The sequence continues at coordinate 14,541,313 of JAOXNX010000032.1, forward strand.
ACAAACAAATTTGATGGTAACCATGTCTTCCATCTTCTAATTAGGGAGACAATAGTGTGTTGTTTGGGTTGGCAGGTTCACGGGTTGGTGCTTTAAAATCGTCCAACCCAAACATGACTGATATACTAATTGTGTCAAAAGTCTCGTTCTACCCAATCATGACCCGTCTAACCTGTTTATCTCAACAGGTCAAATGCATTCATGTGTCAAATGGATTAGATTTCTAAACTGTCAAACAACATAGAAATAACTCTGAGAAGTATTAAAATAAATGTAACAAACTAATTTTTTAACTTGTGTGTAGATTGGTCCCTTTTCAGTTATTTATGTTTAATTTTTTAAAAGTTTTATATGCTTAAACAGGTTGACGGGTCAACATATTCATCACTAGCCCAAATCAAACACGACCATTTTAATAAACTGGCTAAACTAGTCTACTTGTTTATGGCCCAAACATGTTTAGACTCAACTCAAACTCACTTATTTAGTTATTTTGTAAATCAGTTTCATCTCTAGTTCACAAGTCGTATAAAAAATCAGTGCATACTTGTAAATCATTATGCAATCTAAATTTTTAAAGTAAAGATGAAACAATATATATCTATCTATATCTAAAATATAAATATGTCTATATTGTAGGGTTAAATGCAAACTTCATCCCTGTGGTTTTTGAATGGCAGGGATGAAAAGTGTGTTTTTCGAACAACCAGAAATTTGCGTTTACCCCTACATGTAATTAATGTAATTAATACAGTTACTATACATACCTTATAGTTTCATTGACAGCATAAGCAGTCCCTAGTTCTCTGAATAACGCATAATTTGGGCCGATGTCATTGTACAGTCGCGAGTCCAAGCTACGTACTTCAAGAGTCGATATGAATGGAAAATGATCGGGATTCTTCTGCGCGACGCATATGCTAATAGCTTTCTTTTTCGCAACATAAACGACTTCATATGTTTTCCCTACTGTAGTATTTACCGTGACCCAAAAGTTGCCATCAAAAAGAAGATCAAAAACAGGAGGAGCTAACTTCTGGTCATAGTTTCCGTAGTTAAAACCAGCCCGAACCAAAACTTTCTCCCCCTCTTCAACATCTATAGAATAGCAATTCTTTTTTCGGGTGGTGAAAACCCTCAAAGTGTCGTAAACTTGAGATATCGAGTAGTTAGATTGAACTACATGTTCAACACCATTCGATATCAAATCACTATCTCCTTTCCACACTATCGAGTTTTCGTCCTTGAACGAACCCGATGCCCCACAATCTATGCTTACAAACACTATAAACACAAAGAAAGTTGATCAAAACACGCATAATATATATATATATATATATATATATATATTACATACAGAAGCTATAACATATAACAACCAATTCGATATATATTATCATTTGAAAGCAAGCTTACCTTTTCCGGAAACCGATATAGTACATAGAGCAAATAGATGAATTAGAAGCCATAAATGGTTGTCCATGGAGAATACTGAAAATGAAGAAAGTGTGATGAAAATGGTCTTTTATAGTAAAGAGTTTAACTACATATTGTGGCATATATATGGGAAAGGAATATGAATGCAAAATAGTACATGGTACAACTGTTTTGGTTGAAGTTAACATGCGACATTGACTTTCAAATACAAAGTAAACGTTTTTGAAAAATGAATATGTTATGGGCTAGTGTACATATATAAGTCAAAAATAATATATGGTCGCATTCGCATATAATAAAATCTCTTAATAAATTAAAAGGTGGGGTCGTCGTTTACTTTTCCATGTCAACGGCAGAAGGGTTTTTAGAATAAAATCGATTTTCTATCTAATTCAACAAAACTTGGAGCAAAGAAATCCAAATTCCAAATTAATTAATCCTCAAATCCTGTAATATAAAAGATAAAGAGATCACTCTGTCCCCAGAATCACATCGGATCCTCATCATAACGTTCCCATAAAGTTTTTGATGCGGGTGAAATACCTTCACTTAATTACCACATGATTTGGGCATCCTTAAGGATCGAACCCACATCTCTCAATTAATATATATAGGAAACGAATGATTACTACTTTTGTTTGTTATGATTTTGCTAATGGTCCTTCTTTAACTAATGATAACCATATTAGTAATGTTGTAATCGTTTTTTGGTAGTTTTCGTGATCGATTGCTTGCTTTTTATTTCGTTTTCAATACTTACAAGAACTTTTATAATGTTATAGGCAAAAGCATATGATGCCGAAAGCTAAATAAACACAAACGAACACGATGCATGACATGACACAAATATAATCATCGAAGTTTATTAAAAAAAGCATACATTGCCGATACAAGTTACAATTAGTGTATTAAACACTTGTTAAAAATACGATATCAGGGCCGTCCCGTAGATTTCGGGTGCCGTGTGCCATAAATAAAAAATAGGTCCTTCATACTCATATAAAACATTGATAGCACTAATTAAAAATGTTCGATGGATATAAAAATATCAAAACGATTACCAAAAAAGAAAAATATCAAAACGATAGCAAAAAGCTTTAATTCATTCGATCATAAATTATTCTTTGAATATTGTCATTTCAAGTTATTAACGAAGTACTTTTAATAATTAAAACATTTATATCAAACTCAGATAAGCCCTAAAGAAGAACAAATTAACCTAACTATAAGCATCAAAATATAAAGTCTTTGGAAGTATTAGTTCATTATGTAAGTTCGAAAACTTGGAAAAAAAAATCAAATTATTAACTTAAAAAATAAGTCGAATACTAAACTATGAATCTTTATCTTTATCTTTATATATACTAAAAGACAACTGATCTAACAACTTATTCACCAATCACAGCTCTCAATTCCTCAAAATTGAACATTGATGATGTCATTATTAATATAATTATAATATAATATTAAAAGTTAGAAATCCTAATAATCATTATCCAAATACATTAGTATATTAGTATTTATATTAGTATTTTTAGAAAAAGTCTCATTAATTTACATTTTTTTATTTTTCATCAATAATTTATACTTTTTAGCCCTTAAAAGAAAAAATCTCACTAAATACTTAATTTATAATTATTATATTTTGTAGCCATCAACTTGAGAAAACTTTTTTATGTTTTCATCATTTAATTAATTAAATTTTTTTGCATACCTATATAAAGCAAATAAATTTTTTTAAAGAAATCAACAGACAGGCATACCTATACGGGTTCAAAAACTTTTCTCATACGAGTTCAAAAACTTTTCGCGATTGAGGTATATCTTGAGCCATTTAAGTATATTAATCTCATATGTTATCCGTTGTATCTCCCTTTAATTTTGTTAATAATATACAAGATTTGATCGAGTAGCTAGCCAGGCATTACCTTCAAGATAATGTCAACAAAACGATATTTTGCGGGTCTTAAAATATATATCGTCTTCAAAGAAGTATTACAAAAGATAAAATAGAATATATAATTTCAATGTTTTAAAATACAATATTTTACTTTGATTTTACTCATATTCTTCACATTTAAATTACCAGTTTGTTTTTTCATATATTTTTAAATTTGAATTTGCAAAGTTTTTTTTATTGCATATATTTAATAATTCATTTTATTTTAAAAATATCATAAATCTCCCGTGTATTTGACACGGGTCTAAATCTAGTTATAGTTATAGAAGATGCGTTGAACCTTTATCGGACCAAAATTGAATTAGTCTTATCCCTCGTTCTGGTTTGAAAAGAACTGATTTACACACCGAAAAAAGTGACGCAAACATATAGATTGCAGGTATTACAGACATGCATCATAACATTAAAACATCGTATCCTACATGTAAACAAATGATGCATTAGATGGTTATAGAAGTGTGAACATTATCTTTTTGGTTAAATACAATGTTACGTAACATGTTTTTCAAAAAAAAATTGTCACTTTGTGTGAACATTAGGGCTTCGGTCTGTTGGCCGACGAGCTCAGCCAGTTTGAATACAAAGGATCCCAAAAACTTACCGTTTCCAAACGGTTATTTCTTTATTTTTCTTCTTTTCAAACAATTTTATTTACCTATAAATACCCTTGCCCTTTAACCATTTAAACACACTTTCCATACAAAAACAATCTATATTTCTACATTTTGTAAAATAATACACTCTATATTTTTACATTTTCAAAACAAAAAATGGAAGCTTATTGTTCTAAATTCTAAAATAAACAAAGCAATATTGAAAGAATTGCCGAAGAAAATGAAGCGGTACAAAGAGATGAAATTTTGATAAATTAAGTGTAATGTTTTATGGTTGTATTGAGTGTAACGTTTTATGTGTTTTGACATACCGAACTCAATAAAATCAAACACACCAAACTCTTTTATTATGCTCTCGGGATTGTCACTCAATAAAACATTTGAATGGTAAGCGTAAGAGCAAAAATAAAAGATTTGGTATTTTTTTTATCCATCATTTATCAAATTACATTAGTTACATTCTTTTAGAAATATATTATTTTACATTTATGTAATGTTTTTATTTTTATTAATGTATTTGTGTTTTTTATTAATTTATTAGGTTTTTTTTATTAATATAACGTATTTTTTATTAATATAATGTATTTTTTTTATCTAATATTATGATGATGTGACAGTTACAAACTAAAAATCAATATACTATGTTAGAGGTAAAAATAGTTTAATGTGCTAATTCAGTATATTGTTGACGTGTCATAGTGAAAACTTGTGACAAAGTATAATATGCAAAATGCACACTAATGTATTGGGAAATCCATTTATCCCTTTTCATTCACATATTATGCTTTCTATCTCTATAAAAAGAAAATATTATATCGAAGATCTTAGTGCTAAAACTTTTACTTCCTACAACTTTACATCTTTCAGGAATTGAAAGGAAAATAACCAAGACAAGTAAGAGCATCAGGTGTCGTTTTAAGACGCGAAACCATCCGAAACGCTACTTTACCGTCACATCATCTTTCATCATTTCATCAACTTTGGGCCATTATGAGCGTAAAACAACGCAAAATACAGAATACCACCTTTTTTCATTTTTATTTACTTTTATAAATTATATAAATTCATTTTTAAACTACTGAATAAAAAGAAAAATGTATTAATAATTTAAAAAACATGGATGATTTAAAAAAAAATACATTTATAATAAAAAAAAAAATACATTAATAATAAAAGTGATAGAGGATTAATATAGGTGAAACTGTATTTGAAAGCGTAGATAAAATTGTGTATGACAGCGTATAAAATGATAGAAGATTAATATTGGTGAAAATGTATTAAAATTATATGAAATGACAGGAGATTAATAGAGGTGAAATTGTATAAAATAACAGAAGATTAATAGAAACTATGTGTTGAAATGATTAAATTTATTGGAAAAAATGGGAAACAAAGTATATAAATGCTGTTGAACGGGCTGGATTTTTTTAAACTTTTTTTTTTTTTTAAATCTTCCAATAGATATTAATCGATTTTAGTTTTTTTTTTGTTTGTTTGTTTACTTCCAAGTTCCAACGGTTCAAAAAAAAAAAGAACGCCAAACTTGACAATAAAACGCAAAACCACGAACCAGGTGCGCTGCCGAAAGAGGACAATATGGGCGGTGGTGCGGTGCCGAGGTGCCATGTCATGGTCGGGGTCGGGGTCACCCCATATTCATGCTCTAACTGGGCAAGTCTATTTTACACATTGGGTATGTTTGGCAAAACTAGTTGTAGCTGATAGCTGTAACTTTTAATTGAAACTGTAAGTTATAACTTTTATTTTTAAGAGGTGTTTGGCGCGGTAGCTGTAGCTGCAATTTAAAAGTATAAAATGACTATAAAGGACAAAAAAGTGTAACAAATAAAAGTGATACATAAGTTTTATATTTATAAATCGTAATCATTTATTTCATATATATATATATAACGTTATTAAAAACACAAAAAAGTAAAAAGCAAGCATAAAATGCCACTAAAAAATAATTGACGTCGTACAGTCATTTTAAAATGCTACAAAGGATTGTAGGCGTGATGACTTTGAAAATGGCTACAACAATAAATATGTTAATTATATTTGATAAAAATGGAGAAAAAAAATTTAGTCTACAATAAATAGAGTAGTTGGATAAAATAAAATTCGTAGATGTAGAACAAAAATGTTCTAAATTTCTCTAAAAACACAAAATAGAAAAGTCTAGTTTATGAAGGGTAATTAAGTAAATTTATCTCAAAAAAAGCTATAGCTATAATTGGAATGCCACTTCAATTAACTTTTAGTTTAGGAGCTTTTCTTTTCAAACTAAAAGTTAAAGCTGATCCTTCAAAACAAAGCTTTTAAAATTGTAGAAGCTTTTTATTCAAAATAAAAAGCTAAAGCTCCTTAAAAGCTTCCTAAACGCTTTTACCAAACGTAGCCAATACGTGAGACACGTCAGTTAAGAACCTCTTTTGTATTGGGAGTTAGGAGATAATATATACAAATAAATAATTGTTTGTTTTTCTAGTATCCAACTACACTATAAATCACAAAACTAGTATGCTACTTGTACACTTTGTATAATGGCAAAAAGTTGTTTCGTATATATCATATATCCCTTTTGTATTAGCTTTAATATTTTTAGGCATATTGTAACAGCCTTACCACAACACAATATTGTCCGCTTTGCCAGCAGGTTCATGGCTTTGTTTCTGGTTGCTCGGGCAAACTTCCCAAGAGGGTCGCCCATATGGCATTGCTGCCACCCGAGCACGCTTAACTGTGGAGTTCTCCTCTCATCAACAACCAATACGCCCAAAACGTGTTGTGTTATGTAAAACCATCAATGTTACATATATCCAGGATCCCCCTTGTATGCTAGCGATGTATGGATTTACACCCCCTCAACACAACTCAACGTCCTCGTTGAGTTATGCCAGTGCGCCACACACCCCGACAATCCCAAGGGTTGC
>JAOXNX010000032.1:14600681-14612645 GCA_028566075.1 Solidago caesia
TACAACTGTGATCTCACCAACTACTTTTGTAGTTGACCCTTTTGAACTCTCATGCTTTTCAGGTCCAGGTCCATAGATTTTCGTTCCTGTTAGCGCATTAGGTTCTTCAGAGCTGATCCTTCCTGACGGATCGTCTTTTGCTACTCCATCTTTTTGCTCAGATGTGATGAATTTTGTACTCTTTTAATGTACCACATACTGTCTAACATTGTACCTTTTATTTTTGGCTCTGTAATGGGTATGAATTATGTACTTAAGTCCTTTTGTTCTGGGCACAGCCCGTCATACATTGTAACCGTTATTCAGGTTTTAATGTTATTGGCTGTGTTATGATCTATAAGTTGTGCTATGTACTATGTTTGCTGTGCATCCCGTGTTTCCGCTTTAGCGGGGTGTTACAAAAACCGTGTATCTTACCTTCTGACAGCTCACAACAACCACTTGACCGTGCTTGACAAGTATTCCCGACAACCTATGATACAAGAACAATCGAAACATAAGTTAACTAAACACTTAAACACACGCCTCGACTCTCTGCCTCATTGATGCGGCGCGACCATGATGGTCACGTCGTATCACCACTTCAAAATAAAGCACGCACACCCAACCCCCCACCTTGCTGCCTTCCAAATGCGTCGTGACCATAGTGGTCGCGTCGTGTCACCAGACCAGGTGGGTTCCAATTTTTCATTTCCGTGTCTATTCTATTCAAATACCCTTAAAATAAGACTCATTTATCATCTTGAAAACATCAATTGATACATGGATCCATTACACACATTATACAATCGATTAAACACCCGAAATGACCTAAATCGATTATTAAACTCAATCGAATCCATCCCAACCCTTAAGGTCAGAAATGAAATGATAGAAATGACCTATAATACATGAAATCAAGAGATAATTACCTATACTATCTGTAGATGATCACAAGGAAGCAAACTCTTGAACAAATCACCACAAAACAAATGGAAAGCGCAAAGATTTGATGGCACAAAGAAGGGGCGGCTTAGGGCTTGAAAATGAGAGGAATGAAACTGAAATTTGACAATTAGGGATGCCTAATTGTGTCATAAACCTAGAGCCATATCTTCTAATTGCCACAATAAGTCCCTCCACTTAGGAACTTTACATATAAAGCGTAATTCAACTATCGGGATTACAAAAAGACATTTCAAGCACATTAAACTACTAAACCACATTAAAAACACATATACACCTAAGCCACATTAACTACGAAGGCACATTAAATCATATAAAAACTTAACGGAAGCAAGATGTTGACTAACGACACAAGTCACCCGTTAAACATAAAGTAGGATGTTACACCGCCCCCTTTTTTCTCAAAAAAGATGTTGATATACGTATTTTATCTATCTCATTTATTACTATTCTATTACTCAATTTTCTAAAATACTTACATTACCCTTTCAATAACATCATCTAAAATATTTAAAATACATCATCCCCTAAAATACATACAATACCCCTACGGCCCTACCCCGCTGCCACCATCTCCCCGTTGCATTGCACGGGTAACCTTTTAGTTTTTTATAATAGGTTAAACACCATTGTGGATTGTGAATACCTTTGGTGGTGAATCCGAAATTCCTTAAACTAGAATTATATTCGTGTGATGCATGACGATGAATAATTTTAAAATTGTGGTAAGGACACACAAAGCTAGAGGTGGTGGTAAAGCCGATTGTCTGGTTCGGATTATAGTCGGCGGCAGTGGTGGTGTAATATACCGTGTTAATTGGTGGTGGTTTTTTTTTTTTAAGTAAATCAAATATTTTTGTAAACAACTTTTATGTGCATTAATAAATTAATTAAATTAACTAAACAGTAATCTCTCTAGATTACTCTCTTTATTAAAAGAAAGACCCTTATTTTTCAATTGATGGTTTGTCATCTAATTAAGGCATACATTTTAATCTTAATTGCATTTAGGTCCTTTAATTTTCTTTAAAACTCTCTTTCATTCAATCTTTTTTATCATATTTGTTTTAGAATAACTACTTAACATACAATTTTCAATTTTATCATGTAATCCAAACAAACTAAAAGTAATTAAAAATAACTCATAACGTTCACACAAAAAAAAAACCTAAAAATAACTCATGATTTAAAACCAATATTATCAGTCGATAATATACATATTTTAGCAACATCATTTGTCCATAAAATTATTATTTATTTAATTTTATTATCAAAATAAGAAAATTTCAAAACATGTTATTTAATTATGTTTGATTTTTAAAAAATATAAAATTCATTTCGTTATCACATGAAAAATTATTTAGTCGCTTCATTATAAAATTCATTTCATGCCTTTTTCTAATCAACATTATATTTTTAAAAGAAACTTTTTTTTGACAATATCATATTAAACAAATATGAAACATATTTGCACAGTAATTCCGTGTTAACACGAGATCCTAATCTAGTTTAAAAAAAAAGAAGTTAAACAATAGTATCCTAGTACTTAAAATTTTTATAAAAAAATCCATTTATATACTTTAAAATAGCTGATGAGATTTGAAACCTTTAGATAGATTGCGCATCCTTAAGTCATGATGTACCATCGTTTTTGCTTGAGAAAATAATGATATACCATTGTTTTTGTTTGAGAAAATAATTTGAGTGGTAAAAAAGGTTCAAGATATATACATACCATTTGAACTAAACACATAAAACTTGATGAGACAACAAATACATAAAACTTGACGAGACAACGGGGGTGATTTCTTTGCATGGGAGTTGCTAGGTTTGACTTTCACTGACGCTATGTCTCCTTTACATGTTTACTGATTGATATAGGTTATATAGTTTTCGGTTTTGGAATAGCATATTTGTCAACCCGGCCAAGAGGTTGAAACTATATATAGCTAGGGATTTGTAATTTATAAATTATGGTAAAAGCTAAGACTGTTGCAAGTACCAAAACATGTTATTTCATTTTGTGTTTCTCCGTGTTAGTCATCGTGTAGAACCTGATGAAGGACGGCCTTGGCTTCCAACTCAAATTGACCATGGCATAAGACATTAAGTTTCTCAAACAAGGATGTACGTGAGCCGTCTAAATGCATCCGCGTAAGGGTAGGGAAGTTTATCTTTCCCCCACCCCAAATTTCTTACTCCCGGCCTCTCTTCCAAATCATTAATCTTTCATCCACCCCTCACTCATCAATTTGCAAGGTATCCATCTTTTACCCACCGTTCACCATCTTTTAATAATCAAGACTGAAACAATTACATATATGCCGTTGGAAAAAAAATAGAATAATCAAAACTAAAATTTCAAATTTTGGATTTCATAATAGAATAGAAAGAAAGATAAGTAACAAAATTAAAGACAGCCCAACATAACTCATGAGCATATATTATATATTTTGATTTGATGGCAAACCAAAATCTTGAATTCACTACAATAACAAGTACCCATCTATTGACTAATCAGCCTTGTAATTGCAACTCAATCTCCATGCGTTGCTTGCGTGCTCCAAATTTCACTTTTTCTAAGCTCCACAGTTTCAAATGTTTTCATTTATCTTTGCCGCTGATATATGTAGTGCTAAAAACTACAATCTTAGTGATCCAGCGAAAGTAGCGTTTCCATGTAGGAACCCACATAGCATGTACACATACTTCCAGAAATCCCAATAGGGCTGATTTTTTCTGAGTCAGGGTCATAAACAAAAAGTTCATCCGAGCCAATAAATTCATCTTCTATACCAATTATAGGATAGCCATTGTTGCTAAATGAAAGTACTGTAGATACAGCTTCCTCAGGTCTAGTAATGGTGTACATCTTTGTAAAAGAATCTGAAACGCCATCTTCCATCATCCATACATGATAAACTCGTTTCTCGACACTATAATTATATCCAACCACAACAAGAGACTCCCATAGCTTAGATATAGACAAATCAATGTCAGCGTCCTTTGTCACATTATTGGGAAGGTATATTTCCATAAACTCTTCACATACCATATCAAATAACATAATCATATCACGTTTCATAGGCAAACCATTCTCGTACTTCCTGTCCTGAGCAAGCCAAAAAATAAAATCATCTATAACTACGTGGTGATCATCAGTGAATGCAACTGATAAGCGAGGCAAATCTTCCGACAAGGTTCTCCATTCCCTTGTGCTTAAACTAAAAACCTCAACTTGGTTAGGTATGGAACTTATAGTTTTCAAATCCAAAACATCAACAACAGTTTGAATCTTGACGAGCTTAGGGTCACTAGAGTAGGGATCAGGGACGGATCTACATAGCACATATACGGTTCAAACGAACCAGGTAACTTCCAAACCGTAGTGGTACGTATAATAGAGATTTTTTAACGAACCACTAGTTTTGGAGTGATAGATCCAGATATGAACCAGGAAAAAAAAATTCCTGGATCCGTCACTGGTTTAGACTCAATATGTGATCAAATGAAGTAGAAAACAAAACTCACACATTTATTTCCAAAAATCCCAAATATATGTAATTCAAGATATCCCAAAATTTCTATATGCGTATTAATTAATTGATAGAAATTTTTGTCATTTTTGTAAATCATGATAATAAAAACATAGGAAAAAAGTTTACAATATAAAAAGAAAAATAAAAGGTATTTGTTAGAAAAAAAAAATGGAAATATAAAAAGAAAATTAAAAAAAAAGTTAAAAATTTTAAAATTTTTGGTTTTTTCAAAAACAATTTGTGAGAAAATGACAAACTAAAGGGACGATTTGTGATAATTATTCAAGGTGAAATGCAAAAAGACCATTTTACCCTTATGTGCAATACATATGAGGGACTTAACGGGGGCAAACCTAGTGTTTATTAGATTGTGGGAGGGACGGACGGTGATAGAAAGACGAGCACTAATAGAAAAAAAGAATTACATAAGGATCAAACGTAATACATGGACTAACCAAAACATTTACTCTAACCTTGTTTGGTAGACTGGAATCATGGTTGGAATGAAATGTTTCATTTCAGTTGAATGAGAAAAGGTTGTTTGTTTTCGTTTTTGGAATTGTAGCTCATTCTAAATGGAATTCCATTTATTTCCAAACTCAATTTTTCCATTCTCCCTGTCTCCCTATTTTTTTTTCCATTCCATTCCTACTTCAAAAGATATTTGCATATTATGCCCCTCTAATTCCTTCAAAATCTCAAGTACTTTGTATAACTTTCATTTCATTCGTCCCTCTATTCATATATACCAAACAACATGCATTAATTTATAGTTCATTCCATTCCAATATGGTTACCAAACACATGATAATAACTCATTCAATTACCATGTTCATTCCATTAACTCGTCCATCCATTCCATCGTTATTCCATCAAGACCAACCAAACAAACGAACCCTAAAGTTTAAAATAAAAACCCGAAAAATAGGAAGAAAAATGTTAAATAGAGCTTGACAAACCAATAATGGGTCCCTGAAAGCACCTTGAAAGTGGTTGTAATTATAACTTGTTATGTGAAAAGATCATACGAACACGTTGGTGTGGGTTCTACAACTCTGACTAATAACGATCCGAAGCATTTCAAAACAGAAAGTATCTGTATAAATTCTAGTTGCCAAATTCCTAGTATTTATTACTTATATTCGAATTTAATTTTGTTTGGGAAAACCTGAAATTTTATTGATGGGATATCGAGATAAATATGAATACAAGCGAAGAGATGCAATAATGTGTCATGTCAATGTCTATTACTTGTTCAAAAATTGTAACATTCAGTGTATGTATTGGATTTTCAATCCTCATGTCTACATAATCAGGATTTATACCCTTGGAGATGCATGAGCTACGTGGCCATCACCCTCTGAAAGAGACCAATGGGTTGACTCTTTAGATAACAACTAAAACCATGATATATATAAGATATTGGTAACCTACAACTTAGAGCCCGTATGGGCCTCAAACATCTAACTTTTTTTCAATATGAGACCGGTTATTACAATCGTCTTGATAGTTGCTAATTATACAATGTCTTGACGTTCATAAAAAAAATTTGAAGGTAAGTTGTTATATAAGTTGACTTAGTTTCAGCAAACATTTACGACTAAACAACTCGACACATATGCATATAAACTCCAAATTATATAAACCTAAGTACCTAAAGAAATGGTAAAATCGACCACCTCTTGTAATCAAACGTGTATCCAAGAAGATGTTTAATTTGTAAACCATACTTCAAATATATGTATATATATATATGCATATAATCTGTAAAGAGAATTAAAACTATATAATGGTGTAAACCTAACCAACTATAAGGACTGACATTATATATTGGCAAACCGTAGTTGACCATATCGCCAAAGTTACTATATATATATATATATCCATATTATTGGCACATGTATGTAGTTCTTGGCTTTCACTCAAGGAAAAGCCTAATATACAGGTAAAAGGGCATGCTATAATGTTATACCTCCACGGGGTATAACTAATTAAAGACAAGAAGAAGAAGAAAAAAAAACTGACAACGACTCAAATGCTAGTTGCTTGTGGGGATTTACCTTATCTTACAAAGAGCTTTAAGTCACTTCATTCTCTGTCACTCTCTTATTTCAACTCTCCACCGACTTATAAGCTTAACAAAAATGAATAATATCGACTTACCCAACACGTACTTTTAGACAATATATTTGAGTTTGACTATATATATATTATATAGTGGGGGATCAAAAACAGAAGTCAAGATTTGATACCCGGCCCGTCCTACTTATGATTTATTGCGCTAGGTCAAATATTGCTCCCTTGTGTGAAATTTAATCGATGTTGATTGTTAGGCATGTATGTTCATTTGTCAACTTCTCAATTTAAAGTGTAATGGTTTTCTATGGAGAATATAGGGATTAGTTTCTGGGAATATAACTAATTATAGACAAATGGTCATAGTAAGAAAGAACAAAGATCATGTGTATTTAAGGAAGCAACTTTGTAAAAATGTTCAAATCAGGTAACCGACCAATCAAAAACTTGCACGTGGCAGCTCATATGGTTGCCACGTATACAATTTTACATGATTTGAACATTTTTATAAAGTTTCTTCCTTAAATGCACAGGATCTTTGTTTTTTCCTACTATGACCGTTTGGTCATAGTTAGTTACATTCTCATAAACTAATCTCGAGAATATATATATGTATATATATATATATATATGTATATATTTTTTGGCCATCGGATTAAACATTATATATGGATATTGCATAATATTAAGATTACCGCTATCCCACCGTAATATCTCAAATATCCGTGCTTGACCGACATTTGATTTTGGATATAATGATATGATAAGTTGGTCTATGTTTAGTTTTTGTAAATAACTAAAGTCAATTGTGAACGATTGGGATTGATTTCTTGTGTTGTATCGAATATTATGTGAGTTTTGTGCGGGATTATGTCCAATGTTGATTATTTGTGATGTATAATGGGGTAATCCGATAAGATAATGGGGAAGAGTTCGGATTTGAATGAGGTAACCCGATAAGATACCCAACAAGTAACGGGGCGGTAGTCAGGGCATGTTTTCATTTTCGGGTTTGGGTATGGGGATGACAGAGGAATCAACACAGAAGATTTAGAAATTGAAACATATACAAGTATCTTGTATCAACCATCTTTCCATTTGTAGATAGAGTTAACACTTGTCGCATATGGCACTACAAACTAGTTAACTTATGAAATCTTTTACTTTGTTTTTTGACAACCAATATCCTACTTACATGCCTAGAATTACAAAGTGAGAAAATCAAAAAATTTAGACACATAGTAAACCGTACAACTCTGTTTTCCCCATTGTTTATTATCCATTTCAATCAATTTGGATGATTCATTTCGTAGAAGATACCAATTTTTGGACAGTTGTAGGGCGACATATGTCTTGCAAATTTTCGCCAGACCAGGCCGAGTCAGCAATCAGCGAGCTAACTACATGTCCCGGGTTGAATAGATCCCACCACACATATGTCGAAGGGTCTTCACAAGCCATGGTCATTGACATACACCCGCTCATCCCCACTCCACAACATGCATTCTTCACATTCTCAATTCCTACAGAATTTAGTCAGAAATGCATGCTAAAGTCATTTAATTTTAACAAAAACATACAAAATAGAATAGTTCTTTTTCGTAAAAGATTTATCATGAATTTCTAATCATGAAGTTTGTAAGGTTTCTGTTAAAGGTTAATATGTAGTTTCAATTTTAGGATGGTTTCTTTATTGAGGCTAAATCATAGGTTGGGCAAAGAAAATAAAATTTATTGAACGATTGCTATATAAGATTCAAAACTAGCTTTCTTCATGTTTTTAGAAAGAAAAAAAAAATCAATTGAGCGCCGGCTAGTTCCATATTGGCGCCGACTATGTATATAGTTTGAATCATACCATAGGTGTCAGGGTTATTTATGATCTCCATCATTGCGCGATAAACATCACAAAAGATCAACTGAGCGCCGGCTAGTTCCATATTGAGGCGAACAATGCGTTGTTCTAGAAAAGAATTATACTCCAAAACAAAGTTGTTGATGTCATCTGCACAAACGACCCTATCTCCACCATGACCATCATTTACTGAATCACTTGTCGAATGCAAAAACCTGGGAGTGCATCCTAAAGGCGGCACCCCCATAAGTACAAACTTCCTCACACTTGAACCATAAAGATACTGAATAGCATTAGTCATCTGATCTACCAAAACACGGGATAACTTTTCTGCATTTGATTCTGGATCCTTGGCATTATTACCACGAAAAAGATCAACATAATCATCTTTTCCAAAGGAGAGGTAAAAGAGGGTAGAGGATTGGATAAAGTCGTTGGCGGTTTCTTGGCCAAGTTCTAGTTGTAGTAATTGAAAAATCTCAAATGCCTGACGAAGCTGCTGGTTTAGGGACCGTAGGACTGGGTTGGTCGGGTTGCTCATGATAGTTGCACCGGTTGACCCTAGGTTTACTCCAAGTTGAAGCACATCGGCGGATCCATTCTGTCTATAGAATGGTATGGGATATGACAATCCAATCTTTTTTGCTATGTGAACAACAAAACAAAATCATATAAGCCAGGAAATAAATCAACAAAAATCAAGAATATTTAAATTTAAATTGTAATTTTTGACCCATGCCAATACATTAAGAAATATGGTAACTGGAATTTTTTTCTATTTAAAAATTAGATAAACCAAGATGAGGAAAACTTGGTACGTCAATTTTCATTTTATTTTTTGAATGGAAAATCTATTCTACTTCTCAACTACCCAAATTCTCTAAACCACCCCATGTCAGGGATTGAACCCTTGACTTCACCCCAAGAGGCAAGAGTCTCTACTAAGTGGGCTAACCCCACATTGGCCGTCAATCTATTAACATATGAAAGCGTATCGCTAGTAGTTTTGAGCAATTATTAAACCCATCTTTTTTTTTTCTTTTCTTTTTTTTGAAAGTGAGTCCCCTCGCAAAATAGATCCCCGATTAAACCCCCATGAGAAACCCCTATACTATTACCTAGAGATCTGGAGGGAAAAACTCACCCAAGCCCACCATAGATATAAATTAAATACCTTTGGCCACTCTCAAATATGTCTAGGAAAAATTCGAACCTGAGACCTCTTGTGAGGAAACAAGCCCCCTTATCACTAGACCATTTGGTTATGGTTAATTATTAAACATAGCTATCTGACCATTAATTTTCAAGAAATACGCCTAATTAGGATGAAATTAAATCAAAGAACAGAAAGAAAAAAATGAGGTGATCTTACCAAGAAGATGGGGAACAATATTGTATGAAGGAGGACCTTCACAAGGGTGTAAAGAGAGGTTATGAAGGAGATAAGGGAAAAAGAGAGTGTTTTCTCCGCAATCAACTGTCGAATCCCCCAACACATACATTGCCTTAATATCAGTCACTGTTGACGCTGTGTCGCCATTCGCCATTCGTATCAACGTTATGGTCAGAATATGGAGAAGAACACCATGACATTTCATCTTATCTTTCATTTCCTGCTCTGGCTAGCTTGTTTCTCCTCCTAGCTAGCTACTTACTACTCTAAATTAAGATCGAATGCGCCTAGTTACATATATTTTGCTACAAAGTTAGATAAATACGGCAGGTTACTTGTAGTTTAAAGTTTGTTAGAGTTGATTTACATGTAGCTAGTAAAATTAAAAACATATATAGAAATATGATTTGATTTTACTCGAGCGTTTGTAAATTTTAGGTTATATCTCTATTACATGGGTGTTAATCAGTGTTTAATAAAAATTTATTACTAATTTTTATTAATTAATATAAACAATATAAAAAGCATAGATGTAGATGTGTATAGACCAAAATTAGAGATTTTTAGGTCATCAAATTTTCACTTATTTTGAAGCTCAAATACATGTAGATTTGCATGTACAAAGCAACATCAGTAACGACCGTGAATTTGAACTCTAGAGGATCCCTTTATGGATCTTTGAATTTGAACAACTTTTGATTTACTTTTGTAACTTCTAGCTTCGTTTTGAAAATTAAATATTTTCAACAAGGGATTTTCTTTTCTTCTTTTTTTATTTCAGAAAAGTATAATACGGTAATATCTTAACAAAATATTGTTTCTTTTAAAATCATTTATTATGTTAATAAATTTCCTAATTAAGAAATTCGTTCGTACATTAAATACACGGACATATCCAAACTTCCCGTCGAACAATTTCATTAACTGTTCGCAAACGTTCTATTCATTTACAGCCTTTTTTATCCCACCAAATACCATTCCAACAAGATTAAGAAAAACATATAGTGTCATCATCCTTTCAATTCTCAATTCTCCGCTTGGTATAAACGATAGCATACATCAATTTTAAAATCAATAAAGAAAACTTTTAAATGATCGGTCATATTTGATTATATCTAAATGTAATTGCAAAATTGAAACAATATACAACATACGTAATATTTACATCAATACATCTCTGCATACATGTCGAAACAATGTTTTCAGAACCGGATCGGACCTCAAATTGGTCTAGTGTCTAGTTCATGGTTCAACC
Organism: Solidago caesia; assembly: GCA_028566075.1. Taxonomy (NCBI): domain Eukaryota; kingdom Viridiplantae; phylum Streptophyta; class Magnoliopsida; order Asterales; family Asteraceae; genus Solidago; species Solidago caesia. The sequence continues at coordinate 14,611,745 of JAOXNX010000032.1, forward strand.
AGTTGAATCGGTAGGACCGGACCCAAAAAACCGGCCCTTTTTTAGTATTTTCAAAAAATAACGTACAAAATAACATACAATAAAGATATAAGTTATGTTTATAACCTTAGAAAATATAAAACCAATGGTCTCGAGTTCGATACCATCCTCAGCAAAACTTTGCAGATTTTAATATAAGTTGAACTAGTCTGGACCGGTTTTCAAAATTATGTGTAGAATTATAAGGGTATAGATATTTGGTTTAAAAAATTTTATGCCATAATTCACAATTTTATTTTATTGTTTTGAACTTTTGATCGAAACACACTTCACACTTGAATGAACCTTTTACTCTTTATTTACTTCTACTGCTTTAGCAGTGAAATGACTATGCAATACATTCCCAATTTCCCATGCATGTATGGAGTATGGACTATGGACTAGTATAAGTTAATGGGTGGGCCAAATTAGTATATAATGTAGTATCTAAATCTTTTAAACAGGCCTAACTTTGTAAGTGTTTGTAGAAATTTTAGGATGGGCCACGGCCCACAACTCCACCACCGTTAAAGTTCGAAGATGAAGTTTTGGGTTCAGATATATTGAGAAAATCGATATTAAAAGTGATGATCATTACAAATGAAAATTGTGAAATTGCTAATAATGTAAAAGATTAATACCTTAACTAAGTATCTATTGAAAGGAAAATTGATAAATGTGTTTAACTAGTAATTTATGCCCGTGCGTTACCGCGGTATCTTTCTTTTAACCTAAAAGGCAGTTGATCGTAATATATTGCATATATTAAAGCAAAAAATGACAATTTGATAATAATGATAAAATGTTGTTACGTACGAACATAACATGTAATAATACTTTTATTAATACAAATAACAACACTTCGATAACGATAATGTAATGT
>JAOXNX010000032.1:14618673-14639442 GCA_028566075.1 Solidago caesia
ATATCATTATCAATACCAAAAGTAATGCTAGATATTGATGGATACGTTTATGATACATGTCTCTCACTATTAGCCTATCATTGGAGAGACTAAATGCATGTGATGGGACATGTTTAAATTTTGTTTTCTTTATAAAAAAAATAATCGAACGATATATATAGTCAATCCGTACATCGTACGGGTATTAAGACTAGTTTTATTATAAACCATGAATAACTTTTATATTGTAGGTGTTGCAAAATTTTTTTCTTATATCGATCTATATATTTTTTTTAACGGGCAAACTTCAATTTTTCCGGACTCTAGGACTAGCTACTTTTGGCAAATTTTCACTAGATTGTTTCTGGACAGAGATTAATGTAAACAATATATACCAGCCATTTATATATATATATATATATATATATAAAAACACGAACCATATATCTTCAATCTAGAGTACGTGGACCCGGAACATATATACTGTATATCATGATTCAAATATTTGTGAGTGTAGTAGCTAGCGTGAACAAAATATACATATATATATATATACAAATATATACAAATATATAGACAGATGTGCGTGTGTGGGGATTATATGCTCATTATGAAGCTTCCAACTGAAAGGGACAAGAGGAAGTAAGTGGGATGATGATTAGAAATCAGTGGAGGACCATAGTAGCTTCAAGCGATATGCATGATTCACCTTTTTATACACAAATTTGTTAGTTTAAATTTATAACATAATGTTTCTTCTATAAAAATACAGAGCGAGACTTTTCAAGTTTCCTTGATTGATGATGTATACGTAACTATTAATTTACAGAAAAACACATACGTCTAAAATTCTAATTTTCAATTTTTTTTATATTTTTTTATTACCGTATCCTTAAAACTTCAATTGCAACAATTTACGCAACCAATCTTATCAAAATGCTCCGGAAGTTATTAACTCAAAAAATTCTACACTTTTAGCGAGGTATGTTATTTGGTCACTAATAGTCTTATTGAGTAACAATTAAAAAAAAAGTGGTAACTTAATCTAAGTTATTAAACAAAATTAGTAACCAAAAAGTAACCTTATTTGAATTCTAATAATATTTGTGACGGATTTATAGTCACGAAAAGTTTCAACTCAAAATTTAGTCTCTTAACAACAATAGTGACCAAATTTAGCCTGTTAGTAACAAAAGTTTGATCTAGCATACAGAATTAGTGACCAAAAATTTTCTAGTGTAACCGTAGTCACCTCATGTGAATTAAATAGTTTATCTACCTAAAAAATTACAGGTTCAAATATTATTGGAATTAATTGGTGTAAACATTAAATGACCATAGATGTGAGTATTTATCTTTTAAATTTCAAATGTTAATAAGAATTGAAGCTTATATATAATAGAAAGAGAACCAGTACAAATATAAAGCCCATCCACGGTCCAAAGCTGGGTTGTTTGCATAAGACATTATGACATAAGCTCAATTAAAAAACTTTATAATGGATAATCGATCCATTATCAGTTCCTCATTTGATCATTTTACTGTTAACATAAAAAAAATGTAAATTATGTAATATTTTGATCATTTTACTGTTAACATAAGAAAATGTAAATTATGTAATATTATAGGTAAGGAACATGAGATAGCTAGATTTAAACCTCTAACCTTCGTTTTATACTAGTAGGATAAATCATAAATGCATGTGGCATATAATTGTAACTACGTTTGACTTACATATACATACAACTTATATACGAGTATATCTCCAACTTCATGCTTGTTTGTATATACGAAAAATAAGAATTAATGGAGGTAACGGAAGACAAAAGACTAGTAACAAAGATGGACAAGAGAGGTCAAACTATTGGGTGTTGAATTGTCGATATATATTGGAGGGTGGGACCCAGTGGCGGAACCAGGATTCAAAGTGGCCCGTAGCACAAATTTTTTTATCCCTAGCCTATCGGCGAAAAGTAACGATAATGACTAAATTGTTACGATTTTTAGCAATTTTTAAGGATTTTTGGCTATTTTTTGTGGCTTTTACGAGTTTTTGACATTTTTTGTAGTTTCATTTTTATTTAGTTGCACAAGAACGTCTTTATAAGTTCAATTTTTAGGAAAATCTTTCAAAAGTTTAGAGTTAGCTACATTGACCGATATCCCATATTACTTTGACCCGTAGCACCAATATAGAATATATGATCATGTTTCAAAAAAATTTATACTACATCGATTTAATAGACCCGTAGCCCCGACTACCCCTAATCATAATGTAGTGCCGCCCCTGAATACAAAACTAGAGACCACAATATCATACCATCAACTAAAAAAATAAAACCAACCACGGTACTCAATTCTATCCCAAGTATGGTATGGAGAAGATATGATGTAAACAGTCTTATTCTTACCTAACGATAAAAAGATTGTTTCCCTAAGTGCCTCCGACTAGGGGCGTTGAAAAAACCATTCACATAACCCGACCAAAATGTATTTGGGTTATCTGGGTTGAGTTATTTGGTTTCGGGGTTGTTATTCAGTTAACCCATAGGCGGAACTACATTATACATAGAGGTAGTCCGGCCTACGGTCCGCTAAATCGATGTAGTGTAATTTTTTTTGAAAAATGATGTGTTCTTTATTGGTGGTACGGGTCAAAGTACTATGGGATAGTGATCAATGTAACTAACTCTAAACTTTTAAAAGATTTTTCTAACAATAAAACTTATAAAGACGTTCTTGTGCAACTAAATGAGAAATGGAAACTATCAAAATGTTGAAAAACTCTTAAAAACCGCTAAAAATAGCCAAAAAATCTTTAAAATGCTAAAAATTATAAAACTCTAATCGTTATCATATCGTTACTTTATGCCAATACAAGACTTGTGATAAAAATTTTTTTGTGCTACGAGTCATTTTGAATCTTGGTACCGTCACTGGGTTGACCATACCCATATAATTTTAATTGGTTTGGGTTATGGATGATAATTTCTTTATTTGGGTTCACCCGAATAATGCATATAAAAACTTTTATTTATATAAAAATAATTATATATATATTATGTAGTTAACTTCACGCTTTCATGTTTATATTCCTACCTAACTTTAAGAATTTTGTAAGTAAAGATCAAACATAGTATTTACCTTTTGTTAATATTATATAGTACTATATTATAATAGTTATAATATATCTCTTGTATTAACTATTCGAATAACAATAGCTTGATTGACTTCATTTGAATTGAACTAGCAAACGCTAGAACCAAACAGTGACCCAAATAACCTACATTATAATATTTTTCAGATAAATAGTTTTATATATTTTTTGTTAAATAATAATTGAGTTATTTAATATTGTAGGAAGACTTTTATAATATATATATATATATATATATATATATAATATTGTGTCTAAAAGGCATATTTTTAAAGTTTTCAAGTGTTTCAAGCTCAATATGCCACCTTATTCGGGTTGACCCATATAGCCTAAAACCCGATCCAAACCAAAATAACCCAATCATTATTCGGTTTGGGTCACGGGTTGGTTTGAAAATTTCAAAACCCAATAACCCGAACCGAACAACCGGAAACCCAAATAACCAACCCATCAACACCAACACCCCTACCTCCGGCCAACTAAAGAAGTTCCGTCAAGTCAAATAACTAAAAAAGTTACCTTACATGTGGGTAGGGATAAATACTTTAGATCACACCTCCTTCGTATCCTAATCAAAACGAGATTGAATATCATTGATAGTGGCATATGTTGGAACTTATCCCATTTTATTCCTTGTAATATAGGACATTGTCATTACTCATTAGTTCTTTTGGTTACCACAAGTGTAGTGTATACATTATCATATCGACTTTGCTAACGGCAAACTAGTTAATTCATAAAGAATGTTGTATATCATGATTGATAATTATTTTTAAGAGACGGTTAATTATATGTATAACAAAATGTTAACAGTTATAATTAGCAAAATCTTATTATTGTTTGATAATTAATATAACTATCTGCATTTTTTTAAATGGCTCAAACTTTTGAGAAATGGTAAAATGACAAAATCTTCTTGTTAAGTAGGCCAACTGAGTTATCCTTTTGTACTTTTAATAAGGTAGATAGGACTAATTCAATTCATCATGAATGAATGAATTGAGAGACAACATGACATTCTCTTAAATGAGTTCAGAAAGAAATTGAATGAATATAACAATCCATTTTAATTGAGATTCTTTGTATCCCAACAAGAATGTTTTTCTTCTTTTCCCTTGTATATATAATTTCCTTTTTAGTACATGATGGTTTTGGGCTACCTAACGCTGTCTGTGTTTACGGGCGTATGAAGTTGCTTTTCGTAATTGGGTTACCCCGGGTAGCCGGGCTTTACATTACTCTTTTTTGAAAGAAAAAAAGTTTCAATAAAAAGTTATTTTAAGTGTATTTTAAATTTTGTAAAAGTTTATTTATTTTTTGTAAGATATCGGGATTTTCAATATTAAATTTTAAAAAATATAAGTTATAATATACTGAATGAGTTAATTACATGAATGGAAACAAGCATATGATGGGTGTCTAGAGCACCAACTTGATGAAGTAATCCAAGATTACTAACTTAATACTTTCCTGGTGTGTTTTAACCCAAAAGGGGTAACCTTAGTGTCACAAGCATCAATACCATGCCATACATTTCTTGGAAGATATCGACGAATATAAAAGTAATTTGAACTAAGATGTGGGCCCTCAAATACTCGGATTTGTACAAAACCAGGACGCCAATCGTCTTTGCCTGTTAACTTTAGGTATATATAGCATACAGGTGATTCCACACACTTGCTTGAATGTTCAAATTGGTCTATCGTGCAAGCTTGGAATGGCTTTATTGGCACATCATCAAGAACTTGTGGCTCCAGTGGGTCAAGTCTTTTTACATGTTTCGAGTTAAGGCCATGCACCAAGATGTCGTTTGAGTTTGAGTCGCCGAACCTTATACTCACATGGTTGGAAGTGTCTGCCCCCTTTGTACAAGTCGTTTCTATTGTTATTGCATAAGTGCAATTTCTCTATCACACGACACCGTAAAATGTTCAATTGTTTAACTAGAGTTTATATTCGAAAGAACCCAAAAAAACATATATAAAATCAAAGATTTAAAGATTTACCTTCTCTTTAAGATGAAGATGGTGAGTAACCCTTGATGCTACTGTAAAATTTTTTGCAAACATAACTTGAGCAATAATTATTGATAACACCAAGATCGACCCTCCAAAATTAGGCTTCCTCATTGTTATCTTTTTCACTTGTTTTTGAAATTTGAGAATAAAACTCTTCTTTTTTACTAAAAAACTTGAGTAACATACATTGATATATGGAGTGACATGAAGGTGGTTCTTCTCATTACTCATTCCTTTCTTGTCTTCCTTAGATTCTTAAAGCCTTATTATGGTTACCCTTTTAATTTAAAAGTCTAACAACTATTAAGAATGTTTTAGACACGATAAGATGATCACCAAACAAACACTACTCCAATAGAGATCGTAACTTTATGTAAGAGAATAATAATATGCATATACTAGCCTTGTATTCGTGCAATACGACAACTTTCGATAGTTTACCCGGAAAATTTTTAAATTTTAATTTTACGACGGTTTATACTGTGTTGTAGCTAAAGCTATAATCAATACATTTCTCAAGCAAAATGTAATATCTCGATCTCTCTAATTTTATTTTATTTTATAATTTCAACTAACAATAGCTATTAAGTTTTAATGATTAATTAGAACCATGCCCGCATAATATGCAGTGATGTATGGTTTCTTAAAGAAAAAAGTAAAAAGGAAAAATGTTTAATCTATGGCTTGGATATTAATTGTACTCAAACCTTCCTTTTTAATTTAATATTTTAATTAAGGATGATGACACTCATAATCCGATGTCTCTCCCATGACAGGTCACCACCCACCAATAATATCATGTCACATCATTTCATGTTTTTCTCATTCCTAACCAATGACAACCATGATCCTATGCCTCATCTAATTTTATTTTTTATTAAATGCCAAAAAAGGGGAATTAAATGCCAAATACCATTTGCTTATCTCATGCCTCTTCGGCAATGTTTGCCTCAACCTCTCATGCCGCCCTCATGCCTCTCCTATGGCGGCGATGTTGCCATGCCTAGCCCTATGCCATCATCCTAAGGGGGGAGGGTGTCACCACAACCCAACCCAAACCAATACCCAATACCATAGTGTCAACTCAATTTTACCCCTCAAATCAAAAACTTATCATTTTTCACTAGTTGTCATGATACACCAAACCAAACAAACCAAACCAATCCCATCATTTTTACACCCAATTAAATTAGCTTACATTTCCCACACAGAACAAAACAATGTATCATCAACATCGGTTTGGCAAACGATTCCCTCCAAGCCAAAATGAAACCGTGTGGGACGGTATGGTAACCAAATGAAGCCGAACTCCAAACCAAATGAAACCGAGGGGCACACGGCACACCCTCCCCCCTTATTAATTAGTCATAATAAACCAACACATTAAGCTACATTACATTATAACGAATAAATAGGTTAGGACACTTATGGATATACATAATAAATGATGGTCTAACATTCTCCCATTTGTCCGTATTTTTATGTGTTGAACAAATTATATTTGGCCAAGTTGTCGGTACGTTTTATGATTAATCATGATTAGGCCTGACTACTAACACAAATCAATATACTCACTTGCATCTTTAGTGACACAGGACCCCTATCAATTATATAATTAATCATTTCATCTAATTAATGATTTTCATAATCCATAATGAATTAGAATGGTAAATAAAACCTAAGTGGCAACCAAAATAAAACCATTCATAATAATGATCCATTAATAATGTTATATTCCCTCTCGTTGTAATTTGTCTAGTAAAGGCGCGCATAGATGTCCCTTCGAATCTATGTCCTATCTGTGCTGATGAGTCCGAAACATCCCATCATATATTCATGACATGCTAGGTTGCTGAGAAGATTTGGTCTTTAAATGAAGCTTGGCTGGAGTTCAAGATGCCGAGGCATAATTCATTGATTGAGCTATTTGAAACTTTAGATAATTTGCCTATGAAAGCCTCCAAGAAATGGTGTATTGAAGCTATCATATTTTGCATGTTGTGAAATATGTGGAAATTTCGAAATGATACTGTTTTTTCTTCCGGGAGTACGTATCGTGGTGAGTTTCTCTTCGACATCATCGTTTCTCAATCTCATTTATGGACTACGAGTAGGTGCAAGAAAATTGGTATCTCGCGAGATGATTGGTTTAAGAATCCACTACTTTTTTTTATAGCTCGCCTCCTAGTTGGATTCTTATATTTCGTGTCTTTATTTCTCACGTGTTTTCCTTGAGGTTTATATGGGTTTGCATTAAAAACATTGACAGAGTGAAAACCGGTGGCTCGGCCTTTGTTGGTGAAGGTTTTTCTCGTGTCAAGGCACGAGTTTTTTGACCTTTTTTGCATTCCCCGCAGTTCAAATCTCAAGAGGGTCTAGGTTTTCTGTTTATAGTTTCGTTTTTGCCTAGACATGTAATTATTTGTACATATACGTTGTTTGATATCTAGAAATTTGCTAGATATCGTGTTTATTTATAATATTTCTGCCGTTAAAAAAAATAATAATAATATTATATTCATAATTAAGATCTTTTATTATGCACAAAACTTGAGAATAACAAACTTCAACATGATGTGTATGAAACAAAACAAAAATAAGTATAATCTATAAACTAAACTAGGTTATTACATAATCCCATGTCGACAATATGCTCTAAGAAGAGCTTGGTAGGTAACCCCTTTGTAAGTGGATCAACCAAGATGTAATGAGTGAAAATATACTTAACTTTCTCTCGAACATATAGATACTTAGTTTCAAGATACAAACTAGCTGCACTAAAACTAGTGCTATTTGAAAAGCTAACAATTGCACTATTGTAACAATGTAGCCTTATAGGTTGTGTTATGGAGTCAACCACCTTTAGTCCAAAAATTAAGTTCTTGAGTAAAATGACATGACTTGTAGTGTGATGGCATGCAACATACTTAGCCATCATGGTATAAGTGGTGGTTAATTCTTGCTTGCGACTCCTCCAATACATGGGACCTCCTGAAATCGTAAAAATGTACCTTAGAGTGGATTTCTTATCGTCCTTACACTTGGCGAAATTGGAGCCCGGGTAATCAATGACTTCAACGTAATCCATTTTTTGATAAGTTAATTAGAGCCGTTCACGGTCCAAGAACCGGACCGAATCAATGGTTTATTGGACCGGACCGAAAACCGATTACGTGCTAAAAGCAGAACCGAGAACCGGACCTGGTAAGTCGGTTCGGTTCATGTTTAGTTTTTTTGTCGGTTTTCGGGTTCACATGGATGGACCGAAACCGAGGTTTATTCGACAACTTGTATCAATTTGATACAAACTAAGTGTGGTACAAAAGTAACAAAACATCACTACATGCACGAGTATCAATTTAATATGTCAAACTTAACTTGGATAATTCTGCTGTGTTTCAAAAATAATAAATTAATGACCACTCCTTGATATATCATTCTGCAGTACAAGTAATATATAAATATATATTACTTCCTTGATATAGCATCTGAATGGTCTAAGATGTCATGTTACTATTTCTAATTATTTATTGCACATAATGTAATGTGACAATAGTATTTCTTTTCGTTACATTCATAATCTAATAATGTAAACTGTCATATGGAATTATCAATTAGTAAAACATTATTATTGTTTCAATTAAAGGAAAACAATTGTTTAGATTATTTTACAAAGAACCACTAAATGTGTTTTTTCTTCCAATATGTTTTACATTTAAATAGGCATCACAAAACATGTTTTAATTATATTAGACAAAAGTGAATATAACTATATAAGGTTATCACATACTTAAGCTTAGGTAACCCCTCACATACTAATATTTTAATATTTTTTTAAAAATAAATAAATGATTTGGGCCTCATATATTTTAATGATTAAAAAACAAAAATATAAGGGGTTTCATACCTAAACTTAGGTATGAAACAACCTTATATTCACTTCTCTTTATATTACTTGTTGACACGTTTTATGCTTACCTAATTATTGAGATTAGTTATGGACCCAAAGGAGTCTAATAGTCAAAATAATTTGGTGAAAGAAAGTCATATTATGTTACGTTGGTATTTAAGGGTTGTTCGAGATTTTTTCTTTTCCCTTTTGTCCGTAATGGAGATGAATTACATTACATGTTAAAGCCGTTCGAAATTAGTTTTAGAGAGTTGTTTCAATTTATACTTAAATAATAATACACTTTATGTTCTATCAATGACTAGGAACCTTAATTATGATTCTAAACTTGATCATTTTGGCTATGATTTCAAGTTTGGTCATAATGCTTTAATTGTGTATTTTGATTCTCACATTATTAGAAAATGACCTCTATAAGGCCTCTCCCATCCATACCACCAAATTCTCAAATTATCACTGTCACATCAGCGCCACATCATCCCTTTCTCCCATAATTTACCCATAATTTACTCCCTACCAACCATACCACCAAATTCTCAAATTCTCAATTTTTTATTTCCACATCATCACCACATATTACCCAAATATATTTAAACATATATTTAATTATTTTATTTTGTTTATTTATTAGTAAAAAAAAAAAAAGCTAGATGACCCCACCCCTGCCCCTTTGTCTCTCTCTTCCTTCACGTTATCACCATAACATGATTTCATAATTTGGTCATAACGAGGGTGGTAACATTGGTGTTATGATAATTTGATTTCATAATTTGGTCATAATTTGGGTGGCAACATTGGTGTTATGATAACGAGCACCATAACGAGCCGTTGGGAGAGGCCTTAGTTAAGTTGTCAACTATTTTCACTTTTTCAGCCAATACACATAGGATTTCAATTGTTGTTGGAGAAGTGAATCGAGAATGCGCATGGGAGGAAAATGCTATCACAGTTCAAGCCTCACATTCCGCGGCCTCAATTTTGTTATTGATGTGGTTACATTATGCTACTTATACGGTTAAATTTGGATTAGTCAATATAGTCGGAGGCAAAGTTATAGTTTTAAATAATTAGTCCTGTATTTATTTTTACTTTTTTTCTAACGTAAACATAAGTATAAGTTGGAGCTGACTCAGCTTGGGCAGGTCTAGGCTGACTTGGCTCAAGAACCAAAGATTTAAGTATTTTGGGTTTGTTTGTCATCTTCAAATCTTAATCTGACTCAGCTTGACTCAACATATATAGCACTTTAACTTAAACTAGTATTATTCCTCACGTGTTGCAACAGAGACTTAAGTTGGTTATCCATTGGTTTTGACTTATTCTGCTTCATATCCTTTGTGTGTGATGATGATGTGTCAAAAAATTTACAAAGAAATAAATTAAGTAGGTGTTTACGAAGAAATAAGACCATGTGAGAAAGTTAAATTCCTATTTTGCATAATATATCAATCGACTACATAGATTTGACTGCATCTGATTACTTAAAAAAGTTTTTATAAACATATATATCCCAAAAAATGAGTGATGAGGCTTGTTGGCTTGTGACAGTATAAACCTACTATGGTTATTCACTGTATACAATTACTTCTTTATAATTTGGAGCTCAAGTATTTACACACAAAACTTTGAACTAAACTTTTACCATTATATTGTATATTATATATAATATCATTAAACTTGAGGCTAATGAACAATAGAAGCATGCCAGCTCGTTATGTTAGTGTACTTGTATAGAATCCAAAATGGAAAGAAAAAAAAATGTGCAACAAACCAAGAAGAGAAAAAATATAAAAACAAAAACAAAACTGATCACAACGGGAAAAAAAAATACAAAAGGTATCTAATTAAGATGAATACCAAAATTCAATAGGAAAAATGTGTGCAAGAAACCAAGATAGCAAAAATAAATAAATAAAAAAACAAAACGGGATGCAACGTGGCAAAATCCAAACGGTATTACGGGGATTTAAGATGAATACGAAAACCTCAAAAAGAAAAAAAGTATGCAAAAACCCAAAAATAGAAAGAAAAAAAAAAGAAAATTAGGGAGCAACATGGCAAAATCAGAACGGCGGTACGGGGTGTGACGTGGAACCAACCTGCACTAAAAACCAAAAAGAAAAAAGTGTGCAGTAAACGAAGAATAGAAGGAAAAAAAAAGCAAAATGGGGTGCAACGTGGTAGAATCCAAACAGCGGTACGAGGTACGACGTGACACCAATCCGGCGGTGCCACGCGACCGATCACTGTTCATAACTTGCATCTTTAATATATAACTAGGGAGTTCAACCGTGTGTTGTGCGGTCTCGTTTATCGTGGTTGCGTTTGTTATTGATGCGGTTTTGTCATGCTATGTTGTTCGGCTTCAATTATTACGATGTCGTTTATTATTGATACGATTTCGTTATGTTAGTTTACTTGGGTTGAATTTATAACCGTTTAATTGAAAATCCATCTATTATAGATATATTCATATATTTGATAAATAAAAAAAAAACGACTTCTTGTTATAAAACTTTAACGGGGTATCCTTTAAGAAAAAAATTGACTTATATGTTTTTCTAAGCATCAATTATCATAATCATATCAAATCATATTAATTTTGAACAATAAAATAAAATTAAGTTTTTGTTAAAAAAAAATGCTAAATTATGAACTACTAATTATCAAAATACAACAAGATATAGTGTATTACTGTATTTAACCATTTCCCAAATAACCAAGCCTTATTATTTGATCTAGTTAAATACGTCAATTAATGATAGGTAGTGATAAACTCACAATATTTTTTTGTTTATTCTTAACAATATTTACATCAAACAGTTATAGAGTATAACTATATAATATAAGTATTGTTGTTGATGGATAAAAAAAATTATGAATTTATCACCTCCAACCGAAATGAATTGCTTTTAGCTGCCAAAAACACCATTTCTACTTGTCTTTTCGTTCTATTTTCTTTTCTCCCAGATATCTAGACCATCTCTATTTTTTATATACCTAAAAAAATTAATACTAACATATTTGTAGAAAATTCTTTCTCCAAAAATAATTTAGTTCCAACCATGTACTCCAACAACTTTGTTATAATAAATAACAGATAGTTTTTTTCTTTTTTTAACGGAAAAGATGAGTATGTTAATTAAACTTACTAACAAGACGCTAGAGGAAAAGAAACAGAGTACAATATACAAAGATTCAATCTAGAGAAACAACACATACTGAACCCTAGACTCTTTCCGATGCCTTAACTGCAAGGATCATAATAGGAGTGTAAACACTTTAACTTAAACTAGTATTATTACTCGCGTGTTGCGGCGAAAACTTAAGTTGGTTATCCATAGGTTTTGGCGTATTGTATTCTGCTTCATATATTTTGTGTATGATGATGATGTGTCAAAATTTACAAGAAAAATAATAAAAGTAGGTGTTTACGAAAAAATAAAACCATGTGAGAAAGTTAAATTTCTATTCTGCATAATAGACAACTAAAATGTATTAATCAACTACATGGATTTAATTACATCTGACTGTTTAAAAAAGTTTTTATAAACATGTATCCCAAAAAATAAGTGATGAGACTTGTTGGCTAGAGATTAAGAACCTACTATGGTTGTTAATAGTATAACATTACTATTAAAAGAAAAGTATAACATTATTTCTTTATAATTTGGAGCTCCAAGAATTTTATATATACAAAATTTTGAACTAAACTTTTATAATTATATTAATATGATTAATTATAATTTTTAGGAAGTAATCCATACACCACCATTTTTAGCATGTTATATTAACTAGTGAGTTCAGACCCCGCACCTCATTTTGCATGTTGATACGGTTTCATTATGCTAGATTGCTAGTGTACTTGCATTGAATATATAATCATTTAGTTAAAAACCACTCTATCATGGATATTTTTAAAGTTTGCCGTAAGAAATGTATACATAAAACAAGGTGAATACCAAAAGGAAAAAAGTGTGATCACAAAAGTTTGCCATAAAAGATATATATTTATTTAAGATGAATATCAAGAATTCATAATGGAAAGGAAAAAAAAAGTGTACAACAAACCAAGAATTGAAAAAATATAAAAAACCAAAACAGATCGTAACGTGCGAAAAATCCAAATGGTACTTAATTAAGATGAAAACCAAAAACCCAAATGGTAAAAAAGTGTGCAAGAAGCCAAGAATAGCAAAAATAATAAAATCAAAACGGGACGTAACGTGGCAAAATCCAAACGATGTTACGGGGATTTAAGAATGAATGCCAAAAAACCAAAAAGAAAAGAGTTTGCAAAAAACCAAGAATAGAAACAAAAAAATACAACGTGGTAAAATCTGAACGGCGGTATGGGGTGTGACGTGGCACCAACCGGCACCAAAAACCCAAAAAAAAAGAGTGAAAAAAACGAAGAATATATAAAAAAGAAAAAAGCAAAACGAGGTTCAACGTGGCAAAATCCAAACGGCGGTGCAGAATGCGACGTGACACCAATCGGGCGGTGCCAAGCGACCGATCACTACTCATAACTTGCCTCTTTAATATATAACTAGGGAGTTCATACGCATGTTGCACGGTCGTATTTATCGCGGATGCGTTTGTTATTGATACGATTTCGTTATGCTATGTTGTTTGGCTTTAATTATTGTGATGTCGTTTATTATTGATACGATTTCGTTATGTTATTACTTTCGAAAATCATTGATACATGACTATTAATAAGATAGTGTATAATGTTCATAAAAAAATGTGAGATCCCCAAGTCAGGCTGGAGATTCGCAAACCATGCTGTAGATTCGCAATCCCGCTTTGCAATTTTCCTGGTTTGCGATTTTGCCGATTTTGAGAGTTTGAACTAATCTTAAGCCTGATTTTCGATTTTGATTGATATTTTTAAAATAGACGTAAGTCCTATGTTGATACACGAGAAGACTGAATAATGGTGTTTAATAGCTTGATGTATTTGTAATCATTAACTCATTCCGTTAACACAGTTAGTTAATGAAACTTAAAAAAGATAGATATACAATAATGATGATTCAAACACCTAATGAGGTGATAAATTTAACAATATTCATGAATATAGGTAATCTAGTATACATTAGTCTTGACATTCTATACCAAAGAAGGAATGTAGATAGAAGAGCCAGCCAAGAGCAGAAATGGGTCTGATATGTTCCAGAATGCAGCAGCCAAAAAGAATAGAAACCGATTTCATATGTACAAAAGTCCATTTTTATCTGCAGCAATAGTCAACCGGTAACTTAATTATTATCCAAAAGCAATATTAGCACCGTTTCATGCCGCATGGTCCAAAAGCAGCAACTTACATAAAAGTTATGGGCATACAAACATACAAAAAAAAGCAGTTAATAGTGCCATACGTGCATTAGAAAGCAACATTTGATATTGAAGGAAATAAAGAAATCGGAACATACCCGAATATCTATAGCGGAAGCGGTAGATCATTGTTTATATCACCGGTCGAGGAAAGTGATCACAAACGGAAAGCTTTTCAATATTCACAACCTAATATTCCCTTGTTTAGTTTGCCTCAATTGTACACGAACCAAAAACAAGAACAAAAATCTTGTCCCTCTCGATCTTATGAATATGTGTTATCTTGTTCTCATGCACACTTGCATATGACAACCGTTGTCTATATATATACTGGTAATAGTAATATCTAAGGGCAATCGAACGGTCTCCATTAATGACTAAGTTAATGGATATGCGTTAATAATCAAACATCATGGTGATTATTCCTTATTAAACACTAAGGAAGTTAGTGGGCGGATTGGATTCGGGTTAAACCGGATCCAAGTTCCAACATCTCCCACTCGCACACAAACTAACTTGATATGCTCATTATATCTTGAGAGAACAATCGTGTAACTGGCAAACAATTCATACTGGAAAAATAGGTCGTGTGACCGACATACATTGAGAGCACACGTGCTATACATCTGTTAGGAATATATAGCGCCTCAATAAAAAAAATGATAAAAGTAGATTTAGTATGCAACATCCTAGATCATTAATCACATTAGTAACTCACATGATCTCAGTTTTACTCATAAAACTCTTTTGAATTCACAATTATCTTTTATCACTAAGACTTGTCACTAAAACAAATGATAACTGGTCGACCGATGAATACAATTTAATGTGAACTTCAAATGATCTTCCCTTCCCTTAGAATCCTTTGGCCTTAACCCAACTTGCTTTTCTAAGAACGTCCCACCAGGTCGAATCACACATAACCCTTTAGCAACGCCTTAAGATAGCAAACATCAAATCAAGCCTCAAGAGACAAGAAAAAGTCTAAGGACATTAATTGAGGTTACTAATACCTCAAGGGACTCACATAGCATAGAAGGCGAGATCGTTTCTTCTATTTCCCTCGTTGGTCGTCTTAATCACATGTGGTATGAATCACATGTTGCAACATTTCCCCTTTCCCTTGGAGGTATGTCTTATAATCAATGTTGCACAAATGATAATTCAAACATACTCAATGTTTGAACCCGAGTTCACTCATCTACTCATAAACTCATTTATCTCATAAGAACTCACATCTGGATGCCAAAGACAATAATGTGAAACTAATGTAATTCACATATTGTTGTAAATAGTTGCAATTGTAGCATTGTATTGTAAGTTTGTGCTCAATTGTCACTCAGACAATTTACTTAAAATGCGCTACTTTACCATTAATTTCTAAAATAATGGAGTCGATCACCCATGTGAGTGGGCTGATCTCTAATTTGTCCGACATACTTTTCTCACAGTATTCCTTTGTATATAGGATTCGACAAGCACATTGTCGTGGATATTAAAATGTCAATATGTTGGGAAAAATAAAATTTAGTACATTCTCAATATCTACGCAACCCTTGAGATGTGACATGTCACATAAACATATCTCTCTATGTATGGATTTCTCAGATGATCTACAACCATTCTATTCGTAGATATGTACTACATATTTGTTAATTTTCTTCGCAACCATGTCACCAAGTAATGTTGCATTTGACATCTATCTGCTTGGTCTTACAATGGAACTAGGAATCCATTTTATTATGCTACAAAAGCATTACTTTCTAGTAAATTATTACCCAATCAATAGCAATAATATCCAAGTTTGATAAAAAAAAAATTGGTTTAGCTACAAAGCCTTCCGAGCCATAGCGGAAATACCAAAACAACGTCCATTGCAGAGAAGTCTTTAAATGACTAATTCTTGTTACTCCCAGAGGTAACAATCTAATCAACAAGTGTATAGCCTTTTATTTGCAAATCAACATTACTACTTAGATACCATAGTATCCTTATCATTGTTTTATAATGGCTAGCGTCAGGCTAAGTTGATATATGCTTACTATGCTATACGAAAAGCAAGTAACCAACTTTGTACATTTCATAGCGTACAAAACATATCCAACCATATTCATGTTAAGAACAGTTTTCATTTGCTCATGTTATTGTGAAGTCTAAGGACACAAATATTTGCTCAAGCTTCACCATAAGATTGTCAATGGGATTACCTTACATCCATATGATGTAACTCAAGGTCCATAGCTTTTAAATATTGAATCAATCTAAATTTGGTGAACCTTGTAACAAGATACGAGGTTTTTAATAGTAAACCTTTTCTTGTTGATCGTAGTCTTTTACCACATTTTGAGCGTTATATCTTCGGATACTTCCATACAATTTATCATGAGAATACATATATTCCCAGTAGTTATGTGTCCTTTGGGAAGCTTAACTAATCCCCAACTATAATTCAAATTTATTGACTCCATTTCTTACCATTGAATTGATTCATTTGTCGTTTAGGTGACATGTGAGAGCTTCAATCAAATAGTGTGGTTCACATAGTTGAACCATAAAAGTGAAACCATATTCGATCTCAAATGCTCCACTCAAATCAAGATTTCATTCGCAATAGTTTGAGGAATCGTGCATTGATAAACAAAATCTCTAGCGTTATTCCTCAAATTTCTCCCGCTCGAATGAAATAATTATGTGGCATCGAATAACGACGAATCTTTATTTGTATCTTGATATTTTGGAAACTCATTTCCAAGAACGTTACATTCCAAGATTCATATTTAGCTAAACTCCCACTGACGTGTTCACGCATGAACACATAACCTTCTGATTGTCAACGTATTCAGTGAAAACAAAAATCCGCCTCTTGGACCTATTTTCCAAAAGGTATATGATAAATTTAATATGTACGTTGCACAACCCTAATGTCTTAGGACATTTTTGTTGTGCTTACAATCTTTCCATAACTCATATGGCGTGGAAGTTACTAATTTTCAAGACCCTCAAACCAGGTGTAGATGTGGAACTTAGCATGAGACCATCATCACCCTAACCAATTCGAGGAGCGTTTATTCCAACTTTCCAAAACACCGTTTTGTTGCGGAATCATTGGAGTGAATAAATGACGTTTGAATACCTTTAGCATCACATAGTGCTAAGAACTAATCACAAGATATTCACATCCTCGATGGGTCTTTTATTTCCCATTTAAGTTGATTCTCAACAAAATTCTATAATTTTGAAATTATTTCAACACCTTAGATTTTTGAGAAATCAACTAACTCAAGGAAAACATCAATAAAAATAATTCGTCTGGTTTCTTGCTCGAACTTCCATAGACCACATAATTCAAAATAAGTCAAGTGAAATGGACCATAAAATTTAGTTTACTTTCTAAATGATTTTTCTTAGCTTTTTCCTTGGCAATGCTTATAAGTAGGCAATTCCACTTTACAATATTTGGCTAACATAATCATTCATTATTAGTAAATATGACTAAGCCAAGCATGCCACAAACTTACCTCATTTTCAAACATATTGAAGATGTAAGTAAAAAAAAACTTTAGTTATCACTTAGATAACAACAAAATTATTTAAAATAAAACAAAATTGAATTCATGAGCTTGTTTATACAGATAATTCAACCGCATTTCGTGAAATTAATAATGAAAACCAATATCAACATAGATATTAAGTTTTGATGAACAACTATGTAAGGATCTGAGTTTGGTCGTGATACGAGACTAACTTGTATGAACCTTTTCAACTCCATCTAAAGAGTTGTTTCCCACATATTTCCACATCAATTAAAAAAATGGAATTCATCAAAATTCTACAATGATTTTATTGTCCTCTAATAAATGGTTTGCCATGTCCAATCCTACAATCCACAAAAGGACAAGATTTGGTTAGGAAACTATAGATACAAACACAAAGTTTGCTACCAGGGTAACCATAGACAACTCACCAAAAAAAACTTGATGTTTTCATTATAAGTAAGGGCACAACTTCATATGCTCCAAACTTTGAGGTAAGGAAAGAACTAAAGTTTAAACCTATGTTCATGTGTAAGAAAATGACCATCATGATGTTGGTTGTGTATCTTTAAAAAGACAAACTCTTAAAAAAATCACACACTTTGTCATCATCCATATTACTCAGCAACACAATACGAGTGATGTTTTCTTTGTTTCAAGTATGGTACACACTTCACACTCCCACTCAATTAGGGATGCATTTCTTTCCTCACATTTATTTCTTAAATGCGGTAAAAGCAACTCGAGCCTCTTGCTCTTCCAAACACATTGGATCCATATTTTAAATTGTTCGCATTTAACTCAAAATCCTAGTTAAGTTAGCAACACGGTCGTTGGATGAGAAAGCCATTGTAGAACACAAAGTTCTTTTGAACACGAAGTTCTATTAAACACTAAGTTTAATAAAGAGACAATTATGCAAGATTACATAATATCCATCCATACATACAAAATACTTTGTCAATAATTAAATTATGTCAAATTATAGTTCACAATAGGTCATGAAGAAAAAGGTTACTATGTTTCCAATTATCATCCACGAATCCTACCACAAAACTATAAATGACATAATCAATCAGGCAAAGTTATCTAATAGGAGCATATATTAAAATGAATTTGGTTTCACTAAGAAATCACTTTTTAACACAAGAAAGTTTAATCATTAAACAAAGAAATGATTTTATGTTCAATATTTCACAAAGAAATTCAATTTTCAAACACAAAGAAATTTGATATAATCATTGCACTAAGAAATGATAAAAAAAAATATATATTCAAATTTCCACAAAGAAATCTCACTTTCAAACACAAAGAAA
This sequence comes from Solidago caesia, assembly GCA_028566075.1. Lineage (NCBI taxonomy): Eukaryota > Viridiplantae > Streptophyta > Magnoliopsida > Asterales > Asteraceae > Solidago > Solidago caesia. Next base: position 14,637,930 of record JAOXNX010000032.1, read on the forward strand.
GTTTATAATAATCATTACAAAAATGACTAATTACTATAATCGCAATTTCACAAAGAAATATACTTTCAAATATAAAGAAACTTTATCATGATCATTACATAAATGATTAACTAAGTTTGGTCCACAATGCAAAATTTTCTTTAATATAATATTTGTAACGTATATAAAAATCATATATACAAAAGAAAATCATAGGTTATAACAATTATCACAAAGATATTTATGAACCAAAAATTATAATTTGAAACGTTTCAATTGAGTTCATTGATTCACCACAAATACACAAATGTAATTATTACTTAAATAATTCTAGGATTCTTTAATCCGGATATGAGGGTCACAAAACTACTTTTATTGTGTATTTATACTTAAAACATGAATCAATTCAAGAAACACATAAATTATTATCACAAATATAATCCATGGATGAAATAAAGAGAACTTATCTTTCTTTTCCTCGATTATTTCTATAACATATATAGAATTGTAAAAATCAAACTCAAAATTAATATTGATTATCACAAAGATAATTTTAGAACCAAAAAAAATATTAATATTTGCACCGTTGATTATCACAAAGATAATTAAATTATTACAAACATAATTTGATGATCCTTTAATTATCTATAAATCCATAAGTAATTTTGGGACCATTAAATCCAAAAACATGAGTTACTTAATTAATTAAGTATTACGATTAACTTGAAACGAATTCATCTATTGTGTAACTCATAAAAGAAAATACGAAAAGCCAGTTTACTTCATGTGGGACTCATACAAATGATGATATGAGTTATCCAATATTAAATAGAAATATCTAATCAATATGTCCTTATCTTTCAACAAATGAAAGCTTTGAGACATATAGTTATAACCAACACATAGTATATGCAGTAGAACAACATGCAAATACAATTTGTTCATTTAATTAAAATCTAAAAGTAAAGCCCATGATCTACATGATACAACTAATTCATAATTAATGATTTAATTCACATGAATTAAATAATGAATTCAACTATGTGATTATGGCAACACCCAAAAGTTTCAACTTCATGAAACTCTTCAAGGTTATCAAGAATTTGTTTTGACATTCCAAATAGTTTATCTAAATCTAACAGGGAACATATTCACCACATATGGCTAAAGAAGTATCAACAGATTATTGTCGGCTTTGGTCTATTATTCCGTTAATTACGACCATAACACAAGTAATTAAAGTAGCTGCTTATGGGGAATAAAGCCGCTTTATTTTATTGATTGTGTCCGTGAGTGTCCATATATACAAAAGGAATATTTCCTTTGTATATTTCTCCACCAAGCATATATCATAATTAATATTTAATAAAAGTTAGGTCACCTAATCATCATCCATGCCTACCTCTGCAATTTAGATGTGGGTTCCTGTAGGAAGGGTTTTAAAATGCGAAGTGTGCGAAGTGTGCTAAATGCAGCTTAAATATTACTAAAATGCACTAAAATGCAGCTTAAATATTACTAAAATGCACTGTCG
>JAOXNX010000032.1:14751616-14768967 GCA_028566075.1 Solidago caesia
ACACATCGTAAAAAATTAATAAGTTCAACTTTTAAAGAGATATAAATTATTAAAAAAAAAAAAAAAAAAAAAAGTTTAAACTCTGTGTCACGGTATTATGACAAAACAAGTTTTAAATGACTATTTTAATGATACTAAGTTATAACACAAATAAATGACTAAATTTATTGTTGTTTCTACATATTTCTTCTAAACTATAATTTAATTTGTTATAACTTATATTTTATATTTTTTAATACTCAACTTTTTTGTTAACTTATATTTTATACTTTTTAATACTGAACTATTTTTTTAATTTATATTTTATACTTTTTAATAATGAACTTTTTGTTAACTTATATTTTAGATTTTTTAATAATATACATAAAACTCAATATAAATTAGTCGTAACTTAATTTTTTGTTAACAAATTCATTTATTAATACTTTTTGTAATTTATCAGAAGATTGTTTTATTTTTAAAAGGATACGTATATCATGTTATTTTCTATACTATTAAGGGGGTGTTTGGCCTAGCTTATTTTATAAAGCTTATGGCTTTTTTGCTTATTTCCTACAAAAAAAAGCCATTTTAAGTGTTTGACCTAGCTTTTAGCTTTTATAAGCCACTTTTAGGTAAGCTACAAATCAAAGCTTTTTAGCTTTTCTTCCTATTTTCCTTTCCTTTTCCTTTCAAAAGGCAAAAGTTAATCCAAACATTACATAAGGGCTTATAAACTTAAAGCCAAAAAGTCAAAAGCCACTTACATTTTATAAACATAAGCCAAAAAATATAAGCTAGGCCAACACCCCCTAAACTCTTTGTTAGTCTGCAACGAGCAATTATAAAAATAATTGAACAGCACTAAAAATATATTCAGGTAGTATGACAATAAAGTATAATCCGTTAAAAAAATATTCAATCCCCCTGTATTAATAAAATTTGGTAATCAAAAACCATCTAAGGCGGGCCTCCCACATTTCAAAATTTTCAAATCTTTAAACCCCCCCAAAAAAACAAACGTTCCTTTTCCCATTTCAATCTGTGTCTCTTTTTTTCTCTCAACATTATCAGCTCACAATGCAGTCTTCTGATTTCAAAACTAGATTCGGTTACAACGATCAACATAACCGTCCCTCCGAATCGATGCCGCCACCGATCCGAAACACTCCGGATCTTCAAAAATCTGTTATGAAACAAACCCCTTTCAATTCATCTGCCGTCTCGAGTTTTAGAGATAGATCGGATTATTCGTCTGTATCGATTAACTTAAACGATAGTTTTGAGTTCCGTGAAGATCCTTCCTTTTGGAAAGATCATAATGTTCAGGTACTTGCTCAATCGTGATTTAGGGTTTTTGATTTTATTAATTAATTAGGTCATTTATGTTAATTTACTAAATTAATTGTTTTGTTTTTTGTTATTATGTAAGTTTATTTAGCCTAAAAGTAAATGTATTTAAATTTATTCAAAAATTTATAGTATCTATCATACTTTAGAACTTGTTATTGTTTGTATCGAACTTTCAATTAAGACTTGCAAGTCAATGATTTTGATTACGCGGCAACTTATATGGAGGTCACGTCAACAAAATTACTGGTTAGTAGGTAAAGAATTAACTGAATACATACAATGTCAGGTTATTATAAGAGTACGGCCGCTTAGCAGCTCTGAGATAGCTGTTCAGGGGCCGAGTAGATGTGTGAAACAGGGAAGTAGTCAAACGATAACATGGATTGGACCCCCGGAAGCACGCTTTACGTTTGATCATGTTGCTGACGAACATGTTACCCAGGTAAATCTTAGTTCTTTAGAGTACATAGTTTATATTGTTTTGTGTTTCTTACGGGTTTTTTGTTTATGTCGTTATATTGCAGGAGATGCTATTCAAAGTTGCTGGAGTACCCATGGTGGAGAACTGCATGGGAGGCTACAACAGTTGCATGTTTGCTTATGGTCAAGTGAGTTTGCTTACTTTTGTGTTACTATATTATTATGCTATTCACATTGTTAAGTTAAATTCCATCCTTTTTTTTTTGGGTAATGGGGTACCCCGGCGATTCTATAACAACAAAAATATTGTTCAGTACAAGTAACGTGACAGAGTATCACGTTAGTTTATATATGGCATTCCATCCTGGTTGTGTAAGTAATCTCTTAGCAAAAATCCAGGTTACTGAATTTACCGTTTATCTGCAGACAGGTAGTGGAAAGACCCATACGATGCTTGGAGACATCGATGGGGGATCTCGAAGACATAGTGTCAATTCTGGGATGACACCCAGGGTCTTTGACTATCTCTTTACTCGGATTCAAAAGGTAGTCATTCTATGTTGCATTGATGGGGAGTTGGGAAGATATATTGTCAATTCTAGAGATTCATACTTTTTCATGATCTAATGTGCTCCGTGTGTCCAACCGAGCTGCTGCAGGATAGGGAGGCTCGAAGGGAAGAAAAAATACAATTTACTTGTAAATGCTCATTTTTGGAGATATACAACGAGCAAATACTTGACTTGTTAGATCCATCATCCACCAATTTACAGGTCAAACTACCTTGATTTCATTTCTCTCCATTCTTATTTATTTAGCTGCTATTACTTTTTGGTTTTAGTAGATGCCATTGGAAAAGACCTATGTTCAATGTTAGAATTCTAAGACTCAATAAAGTTAGCTTAGAAATTATATGTACTGGCATATTATTCTTATATTATTTATTTCGCCATTGATAAGTATGGTATGCGGTACTAGATTTTGTTTCTACTAAAGGAGTTTAAATTTCCGTTATTTTCAGATAAGAGAAGACACTAAGAAAGGGGTGTACGTTGAGAATCTAAAGGAGATTGAAGTTACCAGTGCTAGAGACGTGATTCAACAACTTATTCAGGTTTTTTCTAACTTACATCTTAGCAGTTCTGATATATTCTCATTTTTTTGATATTATTACATTTCTAAGCAGATTTTGGGATAGAATTGTTTGTTTGAAGATAGATATAATAAACATTTGTATGTGTCCTTTGTAAGATGATTATGTTCAATGCATTTCAGGGTGCAGCAAACAGAAAGGTTGCGTCCACAAACATGAATCGCGCAAGTAGTCGCTCTCACAGTGTATTCACATGCATAATAGAAAGTAAAGTGAGTTTCCTTTCTTCATATCATTATAATGAGAATATCTGATGCTTTTATGTTTTCGTTCATTAGTCTTCATTTCTAACCAAGCTTGTTGCTAATAGTGGAACTCTCAAGGCGTGACACATCATCGGTTTTCCCGCCTTAATCTTGTGGATCTGGCAGGCTCTGAGAGGTAAAATTCAAACATTTTATGTGTCAATGAAGTTGAAGGAACTTGACTATATGCTGATAGATAATGCCATAATGCAGGCAGAAAAGTTCTGGTGCCGAAGGAGAACGTCTAAAGGAAGCCACCAATATAAATAAATCACTTTCAACTCTAGGGTATTTTATTCACACTTTCTATTATTCATGTTGACAAACTCTAGCTTTCTCTTTTGTTTAACTGTAATTTTTTTAACCTTATTTGTTTCTTTGGTGGCTACTAAAAATACAGACTTGTTATCATGAACCTTGTCAATGTGTCAAATGGGAAATCTCAACATGTCCCATATCGTGATTCAAAGCTCACATTTTTACTTCAGGTTCTTTCTGCTTCATGAACATATTAATGCCAGTTGGTGAAATAGTTATGTTATTAATGCTGTTAATAATAAAAGTTTGATCTTATTCTTAAGTCTTATTTGGGTCAAGAAAGGTATGTAGTGTTCTGGCAATGTCAATGCTTGAATATGAGTTGTTCATCTTCTTATGTTGTTTTTTTCCCTTCTTTTTTGAAATTGTTTTCACTACATCTTGACATGAAACACTGATACAAAAGGTTGCATGTGTTTCAGGATTCTCTGGGAGGAAATTCAAAAACTACAATAATTGCAAATATCAGTCCATCTAGTTGGTGAGTGCATCTAGAACACTCTGGCATAATCTCTTGTTGTAGAACTAATATGCAGCGTGTCATTGATTCTATGTAATGAACTAAAAACTTATTTAAAATGCATCTCTCGGTGGTCGCCTTGGGATTAGTCGGATCCTAAAGTGGGTCGGATACCTAGGTTAACCCAAAAAAAATCATTATGAGGCAATGTTGTCCAATATATATATGATACATAAAGTGATGACTTTCTAAAGAGAAATTGTCAACAAAGCAAACCTGGCACAGTGGTGAAATCTGCGAAATGGCTATACAAGTAGATGTCTGATTTGCTACACGTGAGACATCATTCTTTGAATGGTAAAGAATATAAATTGCTAATATCTAAAAAAGATCGTGTCACCCTTGAAATATCATCGATATTTTCTGCCTGTTCTTAAATATCTTTAATTCAAGCCCATGAATTGAGTAATTTTTGTATGATCATGCAGCAATTCATTGGAGACCTTGAGTACACTAAAGTTCGCTCAACGTGCAAAGTTCATTAAAAATCATGTATGTGCACGCCTTTTCTTTTGAGTCTGGATTTAGCTTCATTAATTATGATGTACCTTTATCATTCATAAGCTCACATACCCACATGGAAAGTTCTGCTCAACTGGTAGCCGGGGATCTACATAATGTATCATTATGGTTTACCTATCACAGCACATATATATTCTTATGTGTGGTTACTGATATTTGGAGAAATTTAATTTTTTTTCCTCAGGCTACCATTAATGAAGATGCTTCTGGAGATGTTCTTGCTATGAGGTTGCAGATTCAACAGCTGAAGGTTTTATTTGATTTTTTTTGTTGAGATTATTAACGCCATGTCTTTGCTGAAAATACTATATATCATTTGAAATGACTATAGATTATTGCACGTGTACTTCAATTATTCTTCAATTACAATTAACTGAAATTTCTAATATCAGTGAAACTATATTTTATAAGTTATTGCTTCTAAATGAAGATTCTTATTCACAGAAAGAAGTTTCTCGTTTGCAAAATGTGGTTAATGGGGGAACTGAGAACAATGGAGATGATGCTTGGACGGTGTCTTTTCCTGGATCTCCGGGATCTTTCAAGTGGGAAGGGATTCAAGGAGCATTTAGTCCAGTTACTGCTGTTAAACGATTGTCACAGGTACTTGTCAGTGTCAGACATTGCTGCTACATACATAGAGTGCTAAACAGATCATTCCTACAAAAATGCAAAGCTACATGTGAATTGCATATTGAGTTAAACCGTTCAGATAATGGGGCATCTCTCTTAGCTAGAATGCACTATTAATAATTAGTTATAAAAATATATTTTGAAAAGCTGGTCTTATTTGCAGAAAAAAGAGTATGAAGATGTCAACTAATCAATATTGGATAATTGCTCCAACAAAACTTTTAAGGGTTAAATAAAACGACATATGCTCTTTCTTTTTTTTAATAATATGAGGAATTATTACTCACATTTTATGAAGAGTATTTTCTTAACTACAAAACTGTCATATATAAGAGGCAACATAATACTACATGTGTAATGCTTAATGATGTATGTGTTTGTTTCAGGACCCTGTAACTCCTGTTAACACTGGAAAAACACGATTCGAGTTCCCTTTAGTAACCACACCCAATGTTACAGCAAGTGATCAAATAAAGCATATATAATTCTATAAGTATGCATAAAAACAACAATTGACAGAGTTCAATTTGGTGTTATCTCAAGAGCAGTAGCCCACTCTAAGCAAGTTGTTGAACCTGCACTACTATGACGCATCCCAGGGCTACCACTGGATGAATGTTGCTGTGATAAGATCATCTGAATTTGCTCCTGCATATGCTTTTGTTTATCCTCAAAGTTAGCATTAGATAATTGCAACTCTTTTATCCTATTTTCCTGATCCTGCATATGCTTTTGTTGATCCTCCATAGTTCTTTTAAGCGACTCCATGTCTTCGTGTTTTCTTATCTTACCAGCAAGGTTTGGAAGGGTAGTTCTCACCCCGATATTGTGACTTACACCTTTAGTGCGACCCGGGTGGTCCTTTCCCATTACCGCTACCAAGGAATCTTCACCAGGTGTTAAACGCTCTTTTTCAACCTGTCACATTAAATATTCAGAATGTAGGTATATGTTTAACTCAGTCATCAGACCCAACTTTAACTTGCCTTGCTTACAAATTAAACAAAATAGCTTACAATTTGATTTGCCAATTGTGAAAGGTTCTCAGGTAGCTCATAGTCATCAGGCCCAACTTTAACTCGCCTTGCTAGTAGAAAATCACGTGCTCGCTCGGTTGATAGGCTAAATAACTCCGGACATTTACCTTGCTCCTTTTCTTTTGCCCACTGATCTTTCTTCCCAAGGTACCCTCGTGATCCTAGACGGTGTGGGTTCTTGTTCAACTTCACACGATCCTTCCCTATTGTGCTTTTTTCCTATATAAGTTACAGAAAAGTAAGATATAAGTAATTTGTAAAGTGTCAAATAAATAAAGTATTATATTTTTAATTTGAAAACTGATAAAGAGTAAAAAGTTTATCAAACCATAAATTCACGAGTCGACTTGAGGCTACAGAAATCTCTCCATGTATCTTCCTTGATGAACTTGTATTTCAAAAAAGGAATTTTCCCCTTCCGCACATATTTACGAATAAGGTTTTTCTTAAAGTTCCTCCATGATGTATTAGCAATCTTCAAGGTTGACTTCTTGATTTTTAATGTGTTTTCGTCATTTGGTATATTCCAATGTTTCTATTTCATTTAATCAACCGGTATGTTATTAATGTACAATTTATATATTTAATGAAATTACACATAATATATATAAATATATTTTTACCTGAATAGCCAACCACAACTGATCCTTTTGCAGTTTTTCAACTTTCTTCCAATCATCCAAGAGGATTGAGACAGATGTTCTTGTCTCCAGTCCTACCCAATTAGTATATCTTGTACCAGAGACACCAAGCGGGATAAAAGTAGCAGGATGGAACTCAACCGATAAATTTATAGCTTTTCTGACCTTGTCTAGAGATGATGGTCCACGAGGGGTGGGCTGAGATGTATTTTCTTCCATCACATCTGAAATGTTAGAAATAATATAGTTAACAACATATTACCAATAACATGAACAAAATAATTAAGAAGTGAATTACTAACCTTCATCCTCGTCATGGCTCAAACTTGAATCCATATCTTTGAAACTACACATAGCATTAACCAAAAAATTATGAAGTGAATTGTTATTATACATAAACATACATACAAATCTAATGAATAAAGATATGTTAATGGAAACCGAGATAACGGACTGGCTAAAAGAAAATGTGAAAAAGTGAGTATGTGGCAATGAAGGCTGAGTCAATGTATAACAGCAGAAGCATATCCCAAACAATAATTTACAACACAATGGACACCAACGAGTTGTACCTATGTTCATATTGATTTTTACATTGACCCATTAACAAGGCAGTAAAATAGTTCAATAAATCTTCAAATCGCCAAAATAAAAGAACCCTAATTTCATGCGTAACAAAAATTAAAATTATCATACCTTAATGAGGTTAGTGATTAATCAAAGCTTGAAGATCTAAACTTTTTTGTCCTTTTTTCCTTTCTTGGTTTCGTCGCACACCCACATAAAACCTACACTCAATCCTTCATTTTTTTGCTAGTAAATTTAATGGAAGAAGTGAAAAGAAAAGGGGATAATTGTGTGAATGGGCGGCGATTGAAAAGAAAAAAGACTTAAGATTAGGTTGTGCATTGGGAATAGATAGAAGATTTTAATTAGGAATAGTCTAGATAATTGGGAATGGGAGGGAGATGAAAACACAAAAGACCGCCTTTTTTTTTATGGATATTTACACAGTTCGTATGAAATTTATACTGTGTAAAAATCACTTTCTATTATATTTAGTTATTCATTAATAATCATTTATTATTATTACTAGTTTACTTATTATAAACTTAATATAAATATAGATTAGTTGTAAAAAAAAAAAATGATACCACAATTTCAAAATAAACGCCATAAACTTTAACTAAAATCGTTGTGCAAAATATTATACGGATTACTTGATAAACATTACAAAATTTATAAACCACATTTATTTAAATATAAAGATCTTCGAGTAGAACTCTTCCATGTCCTCGAGAATTTAGCACTGAAACAGAAACATATTTACATAGTTAGAATATATGTTATATGCATAATTGTTAACATTAATTGAAAATATTATGTGATGGTACTTACCTAAATCAATTTATGTAGTCCGATTCCGAACTACCCATGATCCTTCATTGTGGTCGGTTCTTAAGTAGGACATATTGTCAATAGGGACATTTGAGGAAGGAATGTCTATAGAAAATGGAGGTAACTCGTCAAATTGATCATACTCTTCCTCGTCTACAACATCTTCAACACCGATTATATGTCTTTTACCATGAAGGACAATATGCAACTTATGATCCTTTGGGTCTTCAACGAAAAATATCTGTGAAGCTTGTTTGGCTAGAATGAATGGTTCAGATAGATAGCCATGTCTAGAAAGGTCGACAACGGTGAAACCGTCATCATCAACTTTGACGCCTCTTCTATTTTCGACCCACTTACACTTAAATAAAGGTATTGTGAAGAACCTATAATCAAGCTCCCAAATTTCTTCAATGACGCCATAATACGAGTCTTTGGCTATTCTCAACCTATCATCATTATTCGCCCTAGAGAACTCTGTCGTCATAGCAATCAGTGTCACCCCGCTATTTTGCAATGTACTTTTCTCATCTTGACTTTTGGTATAAAATGTATACCCATTGATGTCATACCCTTGGTATGTTGAGACTCTATGTCGAGGTCCATAAGCCAAACGTTCCACTACTTGATCAACCATTTCTCCCCCGTAGTTTGTTTTCACTCTTTCTTTTAGCCATCCTGCAAATGTTTTATTATGTTCGATTGTCAACTCAAAATCGCTCTTTGATTGGTTCATTTCTCGTAACATTGCCATGTGCTCATGTACATAGGGAGCAACGGCTGTCATGTTCTCTAGGACATATAAATGTGCCTTCTGTAGTTCGATGTAATCTGGATCAATACATTTCAATCCAATTGTCCCAACACCTGAAAGTCTACCCTCATGTCGTGACTGGGGAATGCCAATACTTTTAACACCAGCGAGATAGTCATTGCAAAAATCAATCACTTCTTCAGAAACATATCCTTCAACAATACTGCCTTCGGGTCGAGATCGATTTCTTACATACCCTTTTAAGAAACCCATATACCTCTCAAATGGATACATGTATCGTAGGAAAACAGGACCACAAGCCTTGATTTCTCCAACTATATGAGATATCAAGTGTACCATCACATCAAAAAAGGAAGGCGGGAAATACATCTCAAGCTGACAAAGAGTGACCACAATCTCCTTTTGCCATGAATCTAAATTTTCGGCATCTATCACTTTTGAATGAATCATATTAAAAAACCAGCATAACTTTGTGATTGTGTGTCGGATATGGTTTGGCAGTATTCCACGAATTGCAATGGGAATCATATGTGTCATCAAAACATGACAATCATGAGACTTCATACCAATTAGTTTCAAGTCTTTCATTGATACCAACTTTTTAATGTTTGCAGAATACCCGGATGGAACTTTAACACCATGCAAGCATTTACAAAAACTCTTTTTCTCGACTTTCGACAAGGTATAACAAGCTGTTGGCAACCATGTGCGCTTTCCATTATCAACAGGAGCGAGCTCTGGGCGGATTCCCAAGGCGACCATGTCCTTTCTAACATTGATCCCATCCTTTGTTTTCCCCTTTATGTTTAACAACAAACCTATCAAACTGTCACAAACATTTTTCTCAATGTGCATCACATCAAGACAATGTCGAACTTGCAGATGCTTCCAATACGGTAATTCCCAAAAAATAGATTTCTTCTTCCAAATACCATCAGGCAAACCCTTATGACCTTTTCCAAATATAGTGTTTATATTCTCAACCTGAGAATATACACTTCTGCCATCCAAAGGTAGACTTGCAATTCCATGCACGGGTTTCCCATAAAACAATTTTGCATCTAGCTTGCGGTACGGATGGTACTTTGAAAGAAACCTTCGATGATTCACGAACACATGTTTTCCACAATGTTTCAACCTTAAAGAATCCGTGTTATCTCCACACACGGGACAAGCTTTTTTCCCTTTGGTACTGTAGCCTGACAAATTACCATATGCCGGAAAATCATTTATCGTGCAAAAAAGTAAAGCTCTTAGTTGGAAACGTTCTCGCTTGTACGCATCAAACACTTCGACACCTGTACTCCATAATTTTTTCAAGTCATCAATTAATGGAGCTAAATACACATCAATGTCATTCCCGGGCTGTTTAGGACCTTGAATGAGCAATGACATCATGATGTATTTACGTTTCATACATAACCACGGTGGAAGATTGTAAATGCATAGAAGGACTGGCCAAGTGCTGTGACGACTGCTCATATCCCCGAATGGATTAATTCCATCTGAACTAAGACCAAACCGAATATTTCTAATTTCCTCACCAAATTCTTCAAAACTGGTATCTATATTCCTCCATTGAGAAGAATCTGCCACATGTCTAATCTTTCCATCTATTTTACGCTCTTCGGCATGCCAACGCAACAACTTTGCATCTTTTGAGTTTGCAAATAGTCGTTTCAATCTTGGTATGATAGGCAAATACCACAGTGTTTTGGCCGGGGGCCCATCCTTCGTCACGTTATTGTCACCCTCTGTTCGATTCTTCCGCTTATATCGTGATGTACCACATGTAACACATTGATCTAAATCTGCATACTCATTCCTATATAATATACAATCATTCGGGCACGCATCTATTCTTTCAATTTTCAATCCCATTGGACACATGAGTTTTTTTGCTTTGTATGTTGAAACTGGTAACTCATTACCTTTCGGGAGCATGTCATGCAAAATTTTTAGTAACTCTGTGAAACTTTTATCGCTCCAACCATTGCTTGCTTTCAAGTTAAACAATTTCAAGACACCTGATAGTTTGGTAAATTTTCTACATCCAGGATACAATTCTTTTTCAGAGTCAAAAAATAACTTTTGAAACTTTTCATAATCCTTATCAACAATCTCGTCCTCCACATCATGTAACATGCCTTTTAAATTATCACCACTATCATTGTCGGAAACATTGTTATCATTTTCATTAGAATCACGACCAACCACGTTATGATCATCCAAATACTCTCCATGATATATCCAACGTGTGTACATTTCAGTGAATCCTTCACAAATTAGATGGTCTTTAAGTACATTTTTATCACTAACATCTTTTATATTTTTACATTTTTTACAAGGACACCGAATATGATTGTCTCCACTTTCCATCATATATTTCTCGACTGCTTCAATAAATTGATTCAAATATGTCAAATAATCCTGCGTAGCACGTGGTATTTCATACATCCAAAAATTGCGATCCATCTGTAACATTAATAATTAATTGTTAACTAAATGCATGTTGAAGACCGATAAGTTTGGCGGCCATCCTAACCCGCTTTTTGAATATTTTGCCTCATATGCGAATGTATATAATAGATTGATGATTTAACAAAAAATCGGACATCATTTCCCCTTAACTCCCCGAATATGTATATAAGCAAAGAGAAATGCCTACCAAAATTTTCTTAAATCATCAAACCATTATATATACATTCACATCCTAAATGAGACAAAATATTCAAAAAACAGTCCCAAGCGGGGACTATCCGAAATTAATCCCTATTAGATTGATTTCGGACGGGTGACTTAAGGCATATGAACTTCCTATACTAAATGATATATGTTTCAATTCTATATATATGCAAACATGAATGATAATTAAAATTAACCAAATGTGAAGCGAAAAAAGTTACCTTATCAAAGCATATGTATCAAATATTCTTTAATCCATAATAAGTTAGAGTTAATCAATTTCTTGTATCTCAAATAAACAAAATCCACCTAAAAAATATCATAGACAAATTAGAAAAATAATACAACAATATGCATATATAAATATAAATTTATATACATGTATATATATATATGGCAATTGTTATATAACATACAAAACATGAGTAACAAATATAATAACTAATATAAAAGAGTAATAAATATGAATGAACATAAAAATTATAATGTAACAAATATAAAAATAACTCACTTGGATCAATGATGAGTAAATGATTGAAAGTAAAAGCTTTGAATATGTAGAATTGAAAATTAAATGTAAAGAATTGAATGTGAAGAATTAAATGTGGAGAAGAAGGTGAATGTGGAGATTATGAGCAGTGGTAACGGCTGGAAAAATAAATGCATAACATTTTACACGGTTCTACTATCAAACCGTGTAAAATGGTCCAATTAGCATTAAATGCTTCCAACTACCAGCTTTCTTACACAGATTTAATATACAACCGTGTAAAACTTTTAAACTACAGCTTTTTTTTACACTGTTTCTAGTGAGAACCGTGTCAAAGTTTCCGTATTAACTTTTTTACACGGTTGTTTGTTTCCAACCGTGTAAAAATTTCCGTTTTTTTACATTTGACACATTCTTTTGATTAACCGTGTAAAATTAGACTAGACTAATTCTAATTTTTGTAGTAGTGATTATTTAATGCATCTCCTAATTCAGGTCATTATAAAATTGCAACTTCTTTATTCTTTTTGTTCTAATACAAAATAGTTAATCAGATGCCTTTTCGAGTATTTATTATTGCACGTATGTACACCCCTCAAACTTCTTTTTGGGTTACTTTTCCTTATTTGAATCTATGTTGTTGAATGTATAAAAAGATCCGTAGGTTGTTTATTTTAATGTAAGAAACTAAAGCGCATTGTTTCATCTTTGTCCTTTTAATTAAAAGTCACTTGATTAATTAGTTAAGTAAACATGATCTCTAAGGCCGCTCCTAACAATCCCTCGTCACTTCCTTCATCAGTTTTTGACCAATGTCGTGAAAACCGGATTGGAAACTGAACCGGTCTCACAACATTTTATCTGCCGGACCAAACACTAAAAGAAATATATACTTATCGTGGTAATACCAAAATAATTTTAACCTAAACAAAACATAAGTTCAATAATATTAAATTGTGACATTAATCATCCAAAATAAAACCAAATTCTAACACAAGATGTCATAAGCTAAACAAGTTCTAATACAATTGATTCAAAATTTAAACACAGTCAAATATTATCCAACATCAATATATAAAATGCAAATCGTCATCTTTTACTTCGAGTCACCTTTGTATTATATAGATTATAGATATGGATAACCGAGTAAAGTTTACCAAGTGATTCAATATAGTCCATATATGTATGTATACTGATAATACTCCGGTTGGCGTGTTTGTGTGGATCAAAACAAAGCAAAAAAGTCTTGTAAGGTTGCTATATCTTCTATGATTTACAATGTGCCCCTATATTACCATCAGAAATGTGACAATTGTTACCAGATTTTAAAAGGGGTGATTTTAGGTTGCGCCAATTGCTACTACAGTCGCCTCAATTGATATCCATGTCACGTCATTCACAGTTATTAAAGTTATAGCATTTTAATATATTAATTAGTTATTTGAAATTTATGTTATATCTTCATAACTTATTATATATAAATTTTGAAAAATTTATATATGATTTATTTTTATTTACATTTTGATATAAATTTCGTCAGACCGAAAAAATTTATTATATCTTCAGGAAATGAAGGTCTCGTTCTCATCTCCATTTCTTATTCATTCAACTTCATCTCTCTTTTGTTTCATCTATATTTCTCTTCATCAATTGAAAATTTTGGGTTCATTTTCTTTACACCATTAAATAATAAATTTCTCATATTTGTTTTTTATTAATTAATATTAATTAATTCAGCGCAACTTCATATTAAAAAAAAAAGAAGATAAAATAGTTGTTTTTCATACAAGTCAACCAAGTTCATTTCTTTTATATTAATGCTCAAATTTCTTTCTTTCTTTCTTGTTTTTTTTCTTTTCTAAATTTAAATACTTGAATCTCCATCTTACCCCAGATCCTTTTGGTAAGGTTTTTTTTTTACAAGTCAACCAAGTTTATTTATTTTATTTGTTTGACCAAATTTACCGGTTCGAAATGGTTTAGAAAGCGGTCTGATCCAGTCCGACCAGAGTCCGGTTCAGGCGATTTTGATCCGGTTCACTTTCATTAAACTGGCCGGTAGCTATTGAACCGGCTTTCTTTTAAAATCCGGTCGAATCGCGGTCCAACCGGTTCAAAAACATTGGTTTTCTCACCTCAGTGTCGCATCAGCATTTTCAAACTGACACACCAACTGACACACCCATGCTAGCAACACCTCATCACTTTATTCATCATATTAACTTTTTTTATAAATTTTTTCCAATTAATTTCAACACAATAATTAAAAAAACACACACACTTATTAATTAAAAACATTACATTTATAAAAAATACATTAATATATAAAAAATTACTCCTCATCCGGGTGTCTTCATCATCATCTTTGTCTTGGCCAAATTGATCACCATATTTGAGCCACAACTTTTCTCGTGCTTTTTCAAGATTTTTTTTTTTATCCTTTTTATTCAAACCAACGGGATTAGCGTTCGGAGGAACTTGAACGCTTCGATCAATTCTTTTTGCTTTGCCGACTCTTGAATATTCTTCAAGGTTTCTTGTTGAATCATGGCGGTTGGTGTAAGTTGCTGACGTGTTTTATCAGTCAAATATCTGGACGAAGTTGCATCTGATGAAATTGCGGTCTTCCGGCTAACGTTACGACCTGGTGGTCGACGAATCTGGTCATATTGGACTAACGCTTCCATACGGGCTTGTCTTTCGAGACTTATTGGGTTCGGGGTGTCACGGAATAACCGTTCCGACCCATGACACCGTGGCTAGTCCAAAACTTCGGGTAACCTTTGAGTTAGTGCCAATACGATTCACAGATGAACCCTCTTCTTGTTTGTTTATGGAAGTGATCTTTCACGTCATCTTATACGGCTTTGTCATCGCAACCGCTTTGTCTCCTTTGAGCGGTATCCAGACGTCACCACGTATTTTGTTCCATTCCTCCCTAGTTGACTTTTGGAACGTTTTTCTTTAATTTCGGAGTTGTATGACTCAACAATAGTATTCCAAAAACTTGCATACGATTGAGAATTTCCAGTGAATGGGTTTTCAGAAGCGTCTATCCACCATTGTGCTAAAATCAAAGCCTCTTCATCGGTCCATTTTGCCTGCTTTCTTTTTCCCTCCCTCGTCATCGGGTCATTGGTTACCTCGACATCCACATCGGACGAGACCTCGCCTTCTAAATCTAGCTGATATTGAGAATGGATATGGGGTGGTGGTTGATGTGGTTTCATGATAACATTGTTGAGAAAATGGATTGACTGTATAACTTGCAAAACCACCTTAAGCACCCATATTGCTTGGCGACTGTTTGTTCGTTTGTGGAGCGGATGAAGAATTAGCCGGTGACGACATTTGAGTATTTAGTAAATTTTGGAACATATTGTTAGCTTTTGATGATCAAGATTGATTGTTTCTTTCAGACATGGTAGTAAACTTTTGTATAAATATTTGAGAGAATTATATAAATATAGTGAAAGTATTGTTTTAGTTTTGAAAGTGTCGTATGGGCATAGCATCTGTACTGCGGACAGTACCCATCTTGGGTGCTGTCACTCTCATAGATCGAGGACTCAGTGTGTACATTTTTTAAACTTCAGAAGGCAAATGGAAATTTTTTCTCTCCTTATAATCATTTACATTATGGATCATTACCCCATATGTATATATATTTATAGTGGTAAAATTAAAGATTTAAAAAAATTGTGAGACAACTATATAGTTGTTGGGCTTTCAATATTTCGGGACCCACATTTCATCACCATCTCATCGCTTAACCGATGATCATCAACCGATGAGGCAATCGAAGAGGGTGTGCCAGGTTTGGCACCACTAGCCGATGAGCCAACCCATGTCACCGTTGGCATCGGTATAAGAAATGAAAGTAAGAAGCATGCACGTAAGGAACTTTTACTTATGTTCTTTAAGAGAAAAATGTCAAGCACGGCAAATATAATTAACATATATTTAGAGGAATGCACATCAATTGCTTACGATATGTATGTAAGCATTACTTTATGCTTCATTAGTTAAATTATGACATCCATTCAATGTTATTATAATAGTCTTTCTTATATTTTTATTTATTAATGAGTTAATATTTACTATAGGATATCCGCGCGATGTGGCGACTCCGAATATGTAATGTAAGAACCCATTGTTAATTCCGTTGTTAATCCGTTTGTTAAAATATAATTATAGAAATGAAAAGTTTGACAAAATAAATAAGGTAAGTATTACTTAATATTTAAGATGTGAGATGACTAAATATATAAGGTAAGTGTTAATTAAGATTTTGTTATGGTCAGAGTAAAGTAGTAATTTCCAATATTGAAAATATATAACTTTTCAACAATGTGGTGTAATCTTCATATAATATTAAAGATTAGGGTCTTGCTAATGGGCTGTCATTAACGTGCATAAAATAATTGTACTTTTATCATAAAATTCAAGGGTTACATTTTTAATATGAAAAGTATAAGTTTTTTATGCAGGTTATTGACAGCCCTAAAGCTATCATTAGAAAAAATGAAAAATTCTATAGACTGATGAGTTCCAAAGAAGAGAAAGTAACGAAAGGAGCCAAGGAGGGGAAAAAATGAACTATTAATTTAAATTCGAGTACAATTAAGACATGTACAATAGCTAATCTCATTCTCAAGGCTTTGATCCATTAATATGAAAGGAAAAGCTAGAAGAAAAAAACTAATTATGAATAGAATGACCAATACCAGGACTGTGTCCAGGTGCAGTTGGTCTGAAGTCATCCACCCCTTCCATCTTACTCGTTCCCACCTCTGTCGATGACATATTTTGAGATTTAAATGAGGCCACATTATATGCGATCTTTTCTACTTTCACCTCACTCTTTTTCGACTTCAAACGTCTCCCTTCGATGCACTCCATCTCACTTGCAAGCAGTATCAAAACAAATAAAATAGCACAATAACGCAAAATAGAAGTATTCGTTGCCATTAAAGTTTTAGTTATGTTGATATCTAGAGAATGAGAAAGAAGGAAGGAAGGATATAATTAAGTTTAGTTATTGTTTTTAGTGTGGGACTTAGGAATAGGAGAAACAAGGTATTTATAGTCCAATAGTAAGCATGAGTGCCTTCCTATTTCCACCATCCTATTGTCTATTTCCACCACTTTTGTGCATAAAACACTTGTACGGTATGCATTG
>JAOXNX010000032.1:14783803-14795387 GCA_028566075.1 Solidago caesia
CTCATACCCTCGCGCAGGGGGGGGGGGGGTGCCGAAAATGGGTTCGGGTCGGGAAAAAACAAGGCGTGCCTGCGGACACGAATGCAGCTCCAAAAATCCGGGCCCGTGCGAGGCTACTTTTTGCTGCAGCCCGTAAGAAATTTGACCCACATTTTCTGACCCGGTTTTACACTTTCTAGAACATGGTTTTTGAATTTCAAAACTGACAGCTTAATGATTCATTATGAATATTAATTCCCATTAACAATGATTAAATATTGGTTAATGGTATTGATTTTCGGTTTCAGTTTTGAGGTGTATATATACACACCCTATTGCATTGGAAGAGACACACTCATACAAACAGAAAACACACAGTCACCTTCGTTCTTGCTTACAGCAGCCCATCCCCTCGTTCCGACCATCTTTCAGGCAAGTGTTGACGTCCGGCAGTTCACTGCTTCTAACCGGTGTACCCTGGCAACAGACGCCGAATCTGTTTAAGGGAATTGTGTCAAACACAAGCCCGGTTCTTTTCTATTTTGCATTTTGTTTTGTCTGTTTCCTGTGCAGGAAACGATCATGATGATGATGATGTTCGGTTTTCTATTTCTGTTCTGTTATCTTATTAGCATTGTATTTGGTTCTCTATTGAATTGTAATTTCGTTACAGTAATTACAAGTGTATTTTCCTACACTAACATCCACAAATGATCCACAAATGCCTTGTTTTGTTGATGCTTATTAAACTCCGATCCAATAGGGTCTTTTCCACCAAAAAATGGATGGAGTAGTATAAGACCCTCTAGGTTTACAACCTTACATGGGTCTAGCCCAACACGTATAGCCATGTTATGAGCAATGTTGGCACCCACACTATCTCCACCAAAATACACATTATGAATATCTGCGTAGTCGTTTAGCCATGACTCACGACCATTTCCTCTTGAATGCATGGCCACCCACTTGATTGCTTCCCATGCATCCTCATACGCAATTGGGATAAGATATTCTGGTGCCAATCTATAATTTACCGAGATTGCAACCATGTTGGTTTCTGCACTAATTAAGTTCAATGTCGGGTGGTACGTGGAGGAACCGGCACATTCTGTCACGAAACCACCGCCGTGATAGTAAATCAAGGTAGGAAGTTTTCGCTTTATTATGTTAGAGGTTTTGGGAATGTAAAGCCTTATAGAAAGGTTGGGTGAGATAACGATATCTTTGGATCCATACCCGCAGGGATATTATCATTTCCCACCAGCCTTTCGCATCGACCATCTTTATGTATTCGTAACCACCCATGGATTTCTACAGGGATTTCTTCGGTACTTGACATATATCGCGAAGGAAAAACGTACACTAGTCATATTGTGATATGATGATGATGATTAATTGATGGTGAGAAAGAATAAAATTTTTATATATTTGAAAGCATATGTGACTATGTGATTCAATTCAAATGGATATAAATAAAACATTAACCGGCCATTACATTATTAGTGTCAAGCTAGCAAACAATGTTGTCAGAGAAAAATAAATGTTGCATAATGTATTTTGATCATCATATATATCCTTCTTATGCCAAGACCCTGCCCTACTCTAGAATCTATATATAACATATCTATAACCTATCATACCGAAACTCGTTTATTGGTGTCATGTTAACGACACACTAGCTCAATAACGAGTATTTGTAGGCTTAATTTATATATAAAAAACTCACTTACTTATACTCACTTAGATAAATAACGAGTATTTGTAGGCTTAAGTTATAGGATGATTTTGTTGGCCCTAAATGGATCTTTGATCTCAACTTTGTTCAAATAATAATCTGAATTATGAATGAGAGAATTTGATATACTAAACTATAACTTTATTGATATAGATTCAATGATACAAAGATTCTGAGATAATTGTTTGTTACATAACTACTATCTATATATATACAATGAAAAGGTGTGAGTGAAAGGTTGTGTTGCTTTGTTGGTGCCTTTTCACGAACCATTGCCTCCTTTTCCTTTATTCGGTTATTTCCTATCTAGTTTGGTTATGTCTCTTCATCAAGAGTCATACCTTTACATATATTAAATACTATACTTGTTTCTAACACTAGTGATGATCGGGATTAACCCATCATTCACCCCCTTAATCACGATCGTCTTGTCGTAGATCTTTGAGTCCAATTAATTGCCTCATTGTTAGAAACTTGATCCTTGGTAGTGCTTTGGTGAGCATGTCAGCCTTTTGATATTCTCCACTTATGTGTTCAACTTGTATGTCTTCTCTTTCAACGCATTCTCTTATGAAGTGGTACTTTGTATCAATGTGCTTGCTTCTTCCATGAAATACTGGATTCTTCATTAGTGCTATTGCTGACTTGTTATCAACCAATATGGTAACCTTTTCTTCCTTTGCTTGTGTAAGCTTGCTTAGTAATCTTTTTAGCCATAATGCTTGTGTTGCTGCCGCTGTTGCTGCGATGAATTCAGATTCGCATGACGATAGTGCTACAGTGGCTTGCTTTTGTGTATTCCAACTAATAGGTGAATCTCCATAATAAAATATGATCCCAGTAGTTCCTTTTCCATCTTGAGTGTTGACTCCATAACTACTGTCACTGTATCCTATAATTTTGTCTCCTCCATTGTGCTTGTAGGTGATTCCATGATCTTTTGTTCCTTTCAAATAACGGAGTACTTGCCTTATAGCTTTCATATGTTGCGCTTTTGGTTCTTGCATAAAACGACTAAGTAATCCAACAGAATAACTTAAGTCTGGTCTTGTATGAAGTAGATATCTTAAGCTTCCAATTAAGCTTCGATATTCAGTGGTGTCGACTGGCGCTCCTTCAGTCTTTGTCAGTCTTGTTCCTGGATCCATAGGTATTTGTGTTTCATTGCAGTCTAGCATTCCAGCGTCCTTCAAGATTTTGCTTGCATAGGCAGATTGTTTTATTGATATGTCACCCCCAGTTTGTGTGACTTCTATTCCCAGATAGTAAGCTAATAATCCAAGGTCGCTCATTTCAAATTTTTCTTCCATTTGAGCTTTAAATTTGTCAATCTCTTTCTTTGGATTTCCAGTGATGATTAGATCATCTACATAAACTCCTACGAGTAGTATTGAGTCCTTTGTTGTCTTCGTGTAGACAGCTTGTTCTAGCGCACATTTCTTGAACTCAAGTGACTTTAAGGTGTTGTCCAATTTGACATTCCATGCACGTGGTGCTTGTCTTAATCCATATAGAGCTTTAATAAGCCTATATACTTTTCCATCATTTCCTTTCTTAATAAATCCTTCAGGTTGTGTAACGTACACTTCTTCTTTTAGTTCTCCATGTAGAAATGCAGATTTTACATCGAGGTGATGTACTTCCCACTTGTTGTGAGCTGCTATGGCTAATAGTAGCCGGATAGTTTCCATTCTTGCTACGGGTGCAAATACTTCTTCAAAGTCTATGCCTTGTTCTTGTACATAACCTTTTGCTACTAACCTTGCTTTATGCTTGGTTATGTTTCCATTAGCATCTCTTTTGGTCTTGAATACCCATTTCAAGCCAATTGCTTTATGACCTTTAGGTAAAGTGGTTAGTTCCCATGTGTTATTCCTATTGATGGAATCTAACTCTATTTTCATAGCTTCAAGCCATTTCTTATCACTTGATGCTTCCTTATAATTCTTAGGTTCATCTTCAGCTAATAGTAATTCTTCAGTGTTCTCATATAAGTCCTCTAAGGTTCTAAATCTCAATGGTGTATGATCATAATGTGAATGTGAGATCGTACTTGAGGTTGAACTATTATCACTTTGATAAGTTGATTGTGTTGAGGTACTTGTTGAGGGTTGAGAACTAGCTCTTGTCGAACTTGTTGATGGTGTGTGAAGTGTTTGTGAATGTGAGGGGGAGTATGTTGGTGATGATATGTAACCATCGTTTCCATTGCTAGGAATCTCATTGTCTTCTTCATTGTGATGTTCATTTGTGGCTTCATGATTATCTATTGTGAAGTCACTCCATTCAGGTTCTTCTATATTGAACTCATTAATATACTCCTTCCAGTTCCATGTCTCATTCTCCTTAAACTTCACATCTCTACTAACACATATCTTTTGTGTTGTTGGATCAAATAGACGATAAGCCTTTGATCCTTGTTCATTTCCTAAGTATACCATTCGTATACTTCTATCATCCAACTTTGTCAAATGTTGTGATGGTACTTTTGCATACGCGATGCAGCCAAAAACTCTTAATTTGTTTAAGTTTGGCTTTCTTCCTTTTATTGCTTCATATGGGGTAATGTCTTCCAAACCTTTGGTTGGTACGCTATTTAGGATGTATACAGCGTGTCTAACAGCTTCAGCCCAAAAGTTTTGTGGCATGTTTGTTGCTTTCATCATACATCTTGTTGTAGACATAATTGTCCTATTTCTTCTCTCAACTACTCCATTTTGTTGAGGTGAGTAAGGTGCAGTGAGTTGCCTTGCAATCCCATTTTCTCTACAGTATTGTGTGAATTCATTTGATGTGAATTCTCCTCCACGATCTGTTCTAAACGTTTTCAACGTTGTCCTTAACTCATTTTCTATTGTCTTCTTATATTCCTTGAAAGTGTCAAATGCTTGACCTTTCGTACTTAAGAAATATGCCCACATATATCTTGAGTAGTCATCTACTAATAAGAATATATATTTCTTCCCAGAAGGTGTTGGTGGTGAGATTGGTCCACATAAGTCTCCATATACTAGGTCTAGAGGTGCATTTGCTCTAGCTCTTGCTCTTTGAGGGAATGGTGTCCTACTATGTTTTCCAATTAAACAAACATCACATACTTGTGTTGTATGTTTAATAGGAGGTATTCCATGTACTAAATCTCTTTGAGCCATTGACCTTAGTGACTCAAAGTTTAGGTGTCCTAGTCTTGCATGCCATAACCATGTATCATCTTCTAAATTTGCTAGTAGGCAGACTGGTGTACCTATCCTTAGATTTGTCTTGTACAATCGATTTATTTGACGTGTAACCTTTATGAAGATCTTATCATTCATGTCATAAAGTCGTAACTCGTCATCTTCCATTACTACTTTACAACCAATTTCAGTGAATTGTCCTAGGCTCAATAGATTGCTTTTTAAGCTAGGAATGTAATATACTTGTGATATAATTCGTTGCTCTTCATTGTCACATTCTATTAGGATTGAGCCTTTTCCTTTTATCTCAATGTATGAACCATCTCCAAATCTTACTTTTCCAGTAACCTTCTCATCTAAGTCTTTGAAGTGTTCTTTCACTCCAGTCATATGGTTACTTGCCCCATTGTCTAGATACCATTGACTATCTCTACCTTCATTGGTCTCTTTATACCCTACATCTTCTTCATGTAGTGAGATCCTTTGCTCCACAACTTCCTTACCCTTTTTCCTTTCATCCAAGTCTTCTAATATTGCCATTAGTAAGGTTGGTTCTAGATCCTCTTCTATAAGGTTAGATTGCTCAGAGTTCTTTTTCCTTTGAGGGCAGTTAGGTGCAATGTGTCCTAACTTTTTGCATTGGAAACATTGTGTCTTGCTATTATCATAGCTTTTGCTATTATCATAGCTTGGTTTCTTGAAGTTGTTTCTATTAGGATTTCTATAAGAGGTTTCTCCATTATTCCTCTCTTCCTTAAATTTCTCGTGGCTCTTTCCTTGTGAAAATCTTGTTTTTCCACGTCCACGTCCTCTAAAGCTTTTCCCTTTATTCTCATGTCGTGTGAACATCAATCTTTCTTGATTGTCCACTTGTTTACCCTTCTTATACTTAATTCTTTCTTCATATGTTTTGAGTCTCCCAATTGCTTCTTCCATAGTCATCGTAGTTAAATCTGAATATTGTTCTATGGATGCAACTATTTGCAAGTATCTATCAGGTACGGCGTTTAATAGTTTTCGTACTATTGTTTGATCTTCGAAGTCATGTCCTAGATTGGCGGCTCTATTGACTAGCGTTGTTAATTTACTAGCGAAAATATCGATAGTTTCTTCTTCCTTCATATGCAACATCTCAAATTCGGATTTGAGTGTTTGTAGTTTGGCTTGTAGAACTCTTTCTTCGCCAACGTGTCTAGTCTTTAAAGCATCCCATATTGCTTTTGCCGTTTTGTATTTTGTTACTTGTAGCAATTGTTCCTCAGGTAAAGCTTGATAAAGGTATGCTATAGCGGTCTTATCTTTCTTCTTATCAGGTTGAGTCCCTTTACTTGACTCTATTGTTTCCCATAAGCCATTTGCTTCTAAAATGACTTGCATTCGAATTGCCCATAATGAGTAATTCGATGGTTTTAGGATTGGGCATTGGAGTTGAGGTGTAGTACCTAATTCTTTCCTTGAAGTTTCTCCACTATCTTTCGTCATATCTTAAAGATATTCTCTAAATCTCCAAATGAAATATCTAACACTTAGTGTCTAGAAATTTCGTTTCTAAGGACTCCTTGTATTTTTCTTATGCCTCGCAGGCTATTTACTATGTTGATATTACGGCCTTTATGACTATCAACTTTTCCTATGATTTTTCCAAAATCTTTGTACAAAGGAGTGTGTTGGTATTTGTCCACTAAAGTGTCTACTTTGTGTCAAAACCTATTGAATAGTTTTCCAAACTATTTTTGGAGATTTTTCTTTCCTTGAATAATCTAAGGTTGCAATCCCTAAATTATTCTATTTAGTATAATAAAGGTATACTCTTATTATTATACTACTAACACCAATACTTAAAAGAAATAAAATCTAAATTCTATTCCTTATATAAACAAATCTAAAAGTGGAGGGTTGTTTCTGACAATCAGAACCTGGGAGGTCTTAAAGACCGTAGTTTCTTTGATGATGGTTCTGTGTGCCCGTTCCTTTTTCTCTTTGAGACTGCTGTGTCTCTCTTCTCTGCTATGGCTAACCGTACGTTTTACCGGTGTAACCGACTTCTTTTCTCTCTTTATTCTGACCGGTGATGGTTCCTTCTGAACCAATTAAATCCCTGGTGATTTTTCTTGTTATGCGAAATTAGGGTTTCGCGATTTGGGGATTTTTGATGCCGGTTTGATTCTCAGCGATCTGGGCCTTTCTTGGACAAATTGAACCACTAATGGTTCGATTGAGGGTGGCTGACTTCGATTGAAACAGGTGTGTTTGTTCCTTGCACTTGTTTCGTGTTGCCCTCTTTGCTTGATGATATATCTGATGTATTCTTATTTGTCCCTTGATGCCTTCTGTTGAATCTTGTTTTCTGAATATGATAACCGTCCCTTGTATGATGATTCTGAAAAATTTCTTGGTTATCCTTTTATGTGCGAACACTGTTATTTCGTGATTGGAGCCTTGATGTCGGTTGAAGTCGATCACTTGGTGATTGATTCCCGATGACAACTGGATCCAATTTCTGTTGAACACTTGCTGTTGATAATAATTTGGTTGGGTGTTCAATGGTTGATTCGAACAGAATTTTTTGAAACACTAACTTGGTATATGATTTGAACTTGGTTGAAAAACCAATGCTCTGATACCAATTGTTGGCCCAAAATGGATCTTTGATCTCAACTTTGTTCAAACTATAAAACTGATATATGAATCTTGAGAGAATTTGATATACTAAATATAAACTTTTATTGATATAGATTCAATGATACAAAGAACTGAGATAATTGTTTGTTACATAACTACTATCTATATATATATACAATGAAAAGGTGTGAGTGAAAGGTTGTGTTGCTTCATTGGTGCCTATTCACAAACCATTGCCTCCTTTTCCTTTATTCGGTTATCTCCTACTAATTTGGTTATGTCTCTTCATCAAGAGTCATACTTTTACATATATTAAATACTATACTTGTTTCTAACACTAGTGATGATCGGGATTAACTCATCAAGGTAAAGTGCAAAAATCTTGTTCTCTTTTCTCTTTTGTTCTGTATATACTGTTACTTGCTTTTACTGTATATATCAATCATAATACAGAAAACCGAATCAAAAGTCTTTATCGTCTGCTAAGTTTGATTAGGGGGGATTCTACATTTCTGTTCTTCCTTTTTTACTTTGAAGGATAAATTCGGAGCGCTTTCATTTAATTGTAGTGTCACAAATGAAGTGATGGGGAGACATGTTAATGTAGCTATTGGAACCAGGATCCATCCCCTTTCATGTCCAAACATAAGGTACACTGTTGCACTAAAGTCTACCAGTTACAGACAAGAATACTAACGTGTAGAGAAAATCTTCCTCTTGAAATCGTGTTTTGAGAATAGATAGGACCAACAATAAGGAAGTGGTGAATGTGAACAATGAGATTGCATCGGAGAAGGCATATATGATAAAATTGCGCTTCATTGAAAAAACTGCTTGCCCATCGCATCATTTCCACCCGGTACAGTAATTAATAGCCGTTGCAAAAACTATTGTAATGATAAGTGCAGCTGTGATTGTGTATGAATCTGCTGTCTTTTTCATCCAATCTTCGCCTTCTTTTCTTAACTGCAAGTGTTCTCTTCTGAAAACCATAAATCCATTTTTATTGTGTGACTTCTTGAAGTTAAGTTACCCAAATTACCACACTTCCTGTAAAATTACCGCACTTCCTGTAATTTTAACTTTGAAGCAAATAAAATTCCAACAAAAAACTTCATTGATATAATATTGAGTAAAACGTGAAATTAAGGGGACTACAAAACATTTAGATTCATACATACCACTCTATTTCTCAAACATGGGAAAACAGAAACAAAAATGCCTAACATATCTAAAAGATACTCTAATAAGTAAACCCCATTCTGTTTATTAGTTACTTCCCTAAAGCTGGCAAAATTTGGCCAAGTCTACATGATTTGGGCCGTCTTCATCGACCATGCTTCCAATCTCTCGACAGTGATGGGTTCTGACCCATTGTTAAATACATGCAAATGAGCACTATGAGACACTGCTAGTGTTGGATAAACCCTTGATGAGATAATCGTTTTCCCCCCTTGTGCAAAGCTTTCTATGACTGAATGATCGATCAAACTCCTAAGCGAAAGCCTCTTTTCGGCTAAGTCGACATCCACAAAGCCTCCAAATGATGGTTTGTACCCTTTCTTGTTCAATGAGGAACTGTTTTCATCAAAAATGAAATCTGTGTTATTCAAATTGATTTGTAAAGGTAAAGCTGTCATTTTTACTAAACAATAGTTGTACTAGTTTGTGTTATTTATAAGCCACGTAATTTTATCCAATTTTTGGGACGGATGGAGTATATGGCTTCATTGGAAAAAAAGTCGAATAGCACAATGAAATATAGATAGAGAGAAGCTTACGGAGTGGCATCAGAACACAAGAGAACTTTATGTTTGTTATCAGTAGTCTTGAAAACCCGAAAGAAGACAGGAGTGTACTCTTCAAGCTTTTCTGAAGCTAAGGTCAAGAGACCAAATGGCCCGAGCCCACCTTGTACGGTTGCACCCCTAACCCCACAAATACTTTTACCAATATCATGTTGTGGGAATTTTGCCCATTCTTCATCATACAACTCTGCTTTTTCCAAACTCGAAAATGTAAATGTAACTTCAACATCCGCCTAAAAATTGATATCACATTAAAGCCGGTTAACGTCATGTATGCAACATACTAGAATTACTTTAACACACAAACCTGAGATGCAGTGACTCCTTTTACTTCCACGGTATCACCTTTGTTAGCTTTAATGTTGTTAAGCTCCACCTTGTTACACCTTAGACTCTCCAATTCACAAATTGGCCATTGTCGCAATTGTTGTCCGTTCTGATCCAACCAAACCTTCCGTGGAATCAACTGAACAAAATAATGATCTAATTCAGTTTGACATACACATACAAATCAAAGAAATTACGCCACATACATACACCTAGAATTATAGAAACTTGTCAATTACCTGGATTCCGGACCAACCCTTGGCAGTATCTTCTTCGGGGGTGCTAGACTCATTAGACCAACCCCATACGATCCTCCTTTTCTTGGCAGGGTCATAGAATGACTTAGAGGCATAAAAGTTCCCATTGTCGTATCTTAATCCACCCCAACCATCTTGGGATGTGTTATCCGGGATATATCTATCGTTAATGAGATCATACCTCCCAATCGTGTAATACTCGTACCTAGTCATATCAAGGCTGACCTTAAAAACATATTTAAGATTACTACCTAGTGTCGACGTGTCTAAACCATTTGTTCCTTCTGAGGATACCGGGTAAAAGTCAGGGCATTCCCACATACCCGTCTCACTTTTACTGTGAAATGGGTGTTTAGCCTTTATCCATGTAACAAAATCTCGACTTCTATACAAATAAGCAATGCCACGATATTTTCTCCTACTACCAATAATAATTTTCCAATGACCATTGTTGTACCAAGCAGTTGTGGGGTCACGGAAAGCTGAAATGTTCTCACTACTTGGCTTGATAAAAGGGTTGTCATCAGGTTTGATCCATTTGCGCAAGAATGGGTCCGAGTAGTTGGCTGGTATAGCGTAGACCTGGACTTGGTGACCAGGTGCGGGTTCAAGGTCAATAATACCTGTATACATGATCACTGGTTTATCACCAGGCAAGATCGTTGCGGATCCAGACCAGCACCCATATTTGTCATATGGTTTCGATGGCACGATTGCTGGTTCAAGATTTATCCAGTTAATCATATCTTTTGATACCGAATGAGCCCATACAATGTTACCCCATTGAGCACCTTTAGGATTGTATTGATAGAACAAATGATAATATCCTTTGTAATACATTGGTGCTGTTCAAATGCCAAAGTACAAAAACAAATAGAAGTATTAGTAACACATTTTGTGAAATATATATAACTCACTTTATTTCAATGAAAATCAATTGGAAATTAATCAAGAAAACTTACCATTTGGATCTATTTGGATTTAGTATAATTGTGCCCACATCGATTTCATGCAAAAAGATTTTAAAAAAAAGTCATTAATTAATTCAAAATAAATTAAACAAACTAAAAATGAAAAGATTAGTGTATGATAAGAGATCAATGTCATTAGATAAAATAAAATATAAACATGTGTATGTAATTAATGGGCAAATCAAATGTCAAGTTTTTACACTAAGAAATGAGAGATGCCAAGTTCTACTTTCAATCTAAAATAATTATGCCACGTACTTAAAATTTCAAAGAAAATAATCAGATTAAATAAAAATAAATCATTTAAGTTAAAATGTGTTAATTAAACACATGCAATTAAATACAATCATTTATAGTTATTTTGTGTCTTTTTTTTTTTTTGAACGACACATTTCGAACAACAATTATTACGGGGTAGACGGTGAGTGTCTTAACCATGTCCCGACTACTGTACAATAGCATCCCATGAAAAACCTCACAAGGTTTGTCACTCCAAGAAGTCAAGCTCACAACCTTGAGGGTAAAACCTCATACCTCAACCAGGTGATGCTATTGGTTTATGTTGGTCCTGACCGTTTAGTAAAGTGTTTAAACTCGTAAACAACAACTTAAATGAAAATTAAGAACACACGTTAATTTTCAATGAGAATTCTTTATTAAATGAATAAAAAGAATTACAAGAAGTAATGCGGAATAAAAGATTAAATAA
>JAOXNX010000032.1:14857869-14872453 GCA_028566075.1 Solidago caesia
ATTTAGTTTTGTTTTCGTAAATTGTGACATTAATATCTTTGATATGCCCGGGTATCACCCGGGTTGATAAGCTAGTATCTATAAAAAAAACAGGATTGATGATAGATACTTGTACTTTATTTAAGCGACACATGTCGTTTTAATTTTATATTCAATAAATCTTTTTTTTTAGATAGCATAAATAACTAAATTTTTTAATTAATTAATATATAGATTTAGATTCCTAATATAATTAAAAATCCTATATTAATAACTTTATTATATTCATTGTTACCATATTTATCTATTTCCACAGCAATCATATTTTTAGTGGTAATTTATATTTTACAATATATTGCTATTTATAATATATATATAAATAAAACTTATTTATTCTAATACATAAGATATGTTAAAGTAATAAAAATAATAATATATTTATGTTTCTAATTTATGATTTAATATTACTTATTATTTAATTTTTATCCATTAACTAATCTACTTAGACGTGGTTGAAAATTTTAAAACGACACGAATCATGTTTCACTATCATGACTTTAGATTAGGTGATATCATTACCAATATCAAAAGTAATATAAGATTTTGATCAATACTTTTATGATACATGTGTTTCACTATTAAGCTATTATTGAAGAGACTAAATGCATGTGATAAAGCAAGTTCAAATATTATTTTCTTTAAAAAATAAAATCAATCGTACGATATATGTCTATCTACTAATAAAATAAAACAGGATTGAAGCATCCTTTTATCGACACGTGACACAATATTTAAGCGACACGTGTCCCTTTTAGTCTATATTAATAAATAAATCCTATATTTTAGATACCATGTATAATTCAAACTAATATTTAATTAGTAGCCAAATATATACTTAATATAATTAAACTCTTATTATTATATTGTTACTATATCTACTAATATATAAATTAATCCTTTGAAATTAAAATTCCTAATTTACTTATCAAAATAATGTTATTTAATAATTATCATGTTATTGTTTATATGCACTCACTACAAGAAATTTGGTTTTTTGCGACTATGTTTTTCGCGACAATTTCGTTTCGTCTCAAAAAACACCGCTAAACGACAAAATAGTTACACTTTTTGACTTTGACAGTCAACATAAATGTCTTGCGGCGATTTTTTTTATTGTGACGATTTTTTTCGTCGCGTAAAAGAAAAATAATTAATTTTTTATTTTCTTTAAAAAATATTGTTTTTTGCGACCAAAATTTCATCGCGATTTTTTTCGTAAACTTTTATTTTTTTTTCTTTTATCCGCCGGTGCGAAAACTTTTCCCGTCATATTTTTTGCGACAGTTTTATCGTCGCGAATAAGAAAATTGATTTATTTTTAAAATTTCTTTAAAAATGATGATAAAAAATGGTTATTTTTAAATATTTTTCATTTTCCCGCCATATTTATTGCGACGATTTTTCATCTTGAAAAACATTTTTGATATTTTCATTTTCCCTCCTTACATTTTTTATCTAAAATTTTATTAAAAATATTAAAAACTAATTAATTATTTAAATTCCAATATAAATTAAATAAATATGTTTATTTCATTTATATAATAAAGTAAATATTAAATATATGTTTATTTTTTCTTCACAAAATCCATTTTTTATTTTTCCAATTTCCCTCCTTACATTTTTTTATCTAAAATTTTATTAAAAAAATAATTAATTATTAACCTTTCAATACAAATTGAATTTTTAATAATAAACTTAAATAAATACATTTATTTAATTTATATAATAAATACTTAAAAATATAATAAATAATAAATAATATAATAATATGTTTAATTACTTTTAAAAGTTATAAGAGACATACATACATACATACATACATACATACATACATACATACATACATACGTACATACGTACATACATACATACATACATACATACATACATACATACGTACGTACGTACATACATACATACATACATACATACATACATACATACACACACACATTCATACTTGTTAAACGAACAATAGAAATTGAATATGCCTTGGACTCTGGCCGAGGCGAGTCTGAGTTGCAATTTCTCCAACCTCGATGTCTTCTATTTCTAGACGTGATTTTATTTTGTTACATGATCAACCTTAGATATTTTAATTTGAAAGAATATCAATCATTCTGGTTCAGTTTGCTTGTTTTTTGGTTTATGGCAAAACCACAGAATCTTGTAAGATAATACAAGTGTCATATAATCTAATAAGATAATATAAGTGTATGTACTAGGGGGCTCTGACATCGTTGGTAATCTAGTAAGATAATACAAGAGTACGTACCAGAGCCGTCATAATAGATGTGATGAGATAAATCAGTATCTCTAACACATGAGACCCCACATCTTACATGAACCTTATAGAAAACTACCCTATGAAAGGAAAACGGTATACCACCCTTTTCATTTATGTTATTCTAGTCCGTCAAATATTCGTATCAGAGTTGATGTTATCGAACAGACAAAACTTCTTTTGGTTGAGATTAATTCTATTCACCAACTACTAGACGGATGACTGCACGATGCGACGGCGATGGTGGTAGCGGCGGCGACGGTGTGGTGGTGGCGACGATGTGTGGTGGTGGTGGCGAGTAGTGTAGGTTATTGATGTAAATGTTATTGATGTAAAATGAGGCCGTGTAGTTATTTTAAGAGTTAATGGGTAGATGTTATAAAATAACTTCATTAAGAGTATTATAAATATATCAAGTAGAGATTTTAAAATAATGAATAAAGGAGATTACAAAATTAGATATTTTAATTTTTTAATTATTTTTTTAAGAAAAAGGGAGGAAAATGATCATTATGTATTATATTTCGCATATCCTCATCACCTCAAGCCTTAGAATGTATGGATTTTGTTATTGAGTGGTGATGCATATATCATTAGTTTTTGGTCCTACATCATCAAACATGCTTCACATTGTTATACTGTACAATATCTTAGAGCATATTTATTGATGTACGGTTAAAAACCGTGGTATATGGATAATTACCTTTTGTTATTGCACATGACCCGTGTGATGGCCGGGTGTGGTTAATGTAAAAAGGGCAAGTGAAACGCGTAAACAGGAAATAATAAAGAAGACAAGCATTGAAAATTGAAGTAGATTTTAACAAAACAAGGTTTCCCTACCCTACTTTTCCCCCTAAACAACACTTTGTATTCATCTCCGTTCCATTCCATTCCATTGGCCCCCCCTACTTACTACGGAGAAGGAATTAGAAATTGAATTCCATTTCATTTTGCTTGTTTGTTTGTTTGTTGTTCCTCCACCATCCAACACCCCCACCCCCACCCCCCTTCTTTAGGGTTCCACCCCCATGCCCCCTTTTTTTTTATATATATATTTTTTAATTTTAATTAATCCAATCCAAATCCAATCCAAGATTCATACCCACAAAAATCAAAATTCAATTCAAAAACAAAACCAGCCTCATCCCCATCTTTTTTATTTCAACTATAATAAAAAATCAATCATCTTTCTTTAATTCTCCCCCAAATAGATTTGATTGATAT
Organism: Solidago caesia; assembly: GCA_028566075.1. Taxonomy (NCBI): domain Eukaryota; kingdom Viridiplantae; phylum Streptophyta; class Magnoliopsida; order Asterales; family Asteraceae; genus Solidago; species Solidago caesia. The sequence goes on from JAOXNX010000032.1 coordinate 14,861,420, forward strand.
TAATTTCCAAAATCAACAATCTTTTTGATTTGGGTATTTCTAAAAGATTAGATTTTTTTATAAAATAATAATAATAATTTGAAGAAGAAGATATAGGAGGAGGAGGAGGAGGAGGATTTTGTGCAAGAAATGTGGGATGTTCGAAGATGTGATGAATCTGTTATCTGTTTGTTGGAAGCCATTCATTAAGGGCGAAACAAGTAGTGGTGGTGCTGCTTCTTCTGCTGTTGGTGTTAATGGAAATGGCAATGATGGCGATGACTTTGAAAAAGACGGCTTGTTATGGTTTAGAGATATCGGGAAATACGGTGGTGGCGAGTATTCCATGGCCGTTGTTCAGGCCAACCAGGTCCTTGAAGACCAAAGCCAGATAGAGTCTGGTCCTTTTGGTACTTTTGTTGGTGTCTATGATGGTCATGGTGGCCCCGATGTCGCTCGTTACGTTTGTGATAACTTATTTAGGAATTTTCAAGGTTTGCTTCCCTTTCATCATCTAACAGCATTGCCATCATTTCTGATTCAGGGGATATGTATAAACATATACATATATGTGTGTGTTACTTTGTGACTGATCATTTGATGTACCGGATATTCAAATTATCACAAAAATGTCACTATGGTTTAGGCAATACTGTTAGGATGTCTTTTGATAGTTTGGAATTATACCAATCACTTTTGAGTAGGAATTAAGGGAATAAGTAATTTTGTTGCAGCGACTACCAAATAAATATGATCAATGAAGACTCCTAGAATGGCACGCACGAAGATACCTACTCAGAGCAGGGATCCCGCACATTATAAAATTAAATTAAATTAAATTCAATGGTAATGATAAACGTTGGCACAATAAAAGTAGTATTACTAAGTTTGTCTTTTCTGGTACCAGCTACCAATTGCCACTTCTGTCAGAAACATTTTGAATTTCTTTCTAAATGACCCGTAAATGAGCAGAAGCAGACTATTCATACACTTGAAACTGATTTTTGACTTGAGTTTGCAATAGTCAGATAATTACATGCAAAATGAACACCTAAACACCTTCTAAAGGCACAATTTTTTTTCTTATTTCTAGAGTATATAGTCGATGTTAGAGATACTATTAATGAGTTATATTCTGAAAATTTATCTAAGTATGGAAAGTATGGATGTTTGGTGATACTTTAGACGTGGCTTTCAGATTTACTTAGTGGTGAATTATGTCGATTAATGTACCCGAGAATGAGTTTATCTTCCATCTCAAAATATAGAAAAGGTATTAAATTGGTTTGGACATGTGCTTTGGTATATTGATATGGTGACGTTTTCTAGTTGACGTAATTGATTTGCTCAATGAATAACTGAAATTTTGGCGTTACTTTCTCTTTCCCATGAAAATGCAATTTTTTCCTTTTGGGATATATTTAAATCCGAATTTACTTAATTACCAATTAGTCATCTTTATTTCTTACTCTTAGAAGGGTATTATGGATATTTACCATAAGTAAATACTTATAAATAGTTGAGATGATTTTTTTCATTAGATTCAACATTTGCTAATCGTTCACATTGTTAGTAGTGGCATGACAGCAGAAATACGGCAAGCGTTGTTAGTTTGAGTAGAATGAAAAAAGAGGATACCCCTTTTCGTTTAATCAGTTAATGTATCAAACATGACTACGGAAATTATGCTACTTATATAGTAATTTAGTTCTTCCAAATAGAATAATATACGATATCGTAAGCATTTGAATACATTATACTTGCTAGGAGAATTTTGACATGTTTCATTTTTAGGTAACTTTTTAGATTTTATCTGTTGACCCCATACAGTAAAATGCGACCCGAAATGAGTCAGCAACCTTTTTTAGTACAAATGGGTTGAGTTGGCCACCTCTAGGTTTTCCTACTTGGGTTTCAGAATACAAAAAGAAAAGATTCTTATGTTGGTGTTCTTAGGTTTGGTGTTTGTGCAGCAACATCTGCTGAGGATTATGGTGTTGTGACCCCAGAGACGATAAGAAAGGCGTTTCTTCAAACGGAGAATGGATTTACCGCTCTCGTATCTGAGTTATTTAATGAACGACCAAGCATTGCAACCGTTGGATCATGTTGCTTGGTTGGAGTAATATATCAGCAAACACTTTTCGTTGCCAATCTTGGAGATGCCCGTGTTGTACTTGGTAAAAAAGTCGGCAACACCGGAGGTATGGCGGCCATACAGTTGTCGTCGGAGCATAATGCGAATCTTGAGGAGGTTAGACATGAGCTAAAAAATGTACACCCACATGATCCCCAGATTGTTGCCTTGAAGCATGGGGTCTGGAGGGTTAAAGGCATTATTCAGGTTATTTCTATTGTTTTCTTTCCTTCGAATTAAATTATCCTTATTTCGTTTTTTTGCTAATAGTTTTTATCTTGTATTTGTATATGTATAATTATTTGTCCTTGATAATCATTTGATTTTGTGCTCAATTTGATTACTCTAAATGCATACCCGAGTGAGCTCTCGATACAATGTAAACTAATGTGTTTGTGGCCAGACTTACATACAACGCTGGGTATGAGTGTGCATACTCTGAACTTATTTATATTTCTGTAATGCAAAAAAGCTGAGAATCTCTTTTGTTTTGGTATTCTAAATACAAAAGTCCTTTTGATTTTCTAATTTATCATTACTCGGGGAGGGCAGTATTAAGATCCTGTGTGTAAGATTTATATGGTATTAATCATATTGGATACAAACTAACCTTGTTTAGCATGCAAGTCCATTAAAATCCATGATTTTGTTCGTCCCGTTTTGTATGAAGCAAGGATAATTAAAGAAGTGACCATGGGACTTACATAGGTGAAAAGAAATGAAGGTGGGACCCACAAAAAAATAACAAATTATAGAGAATCAGAGAATGCAAGAAATGACATAATGAATGGAACCATAATTGAATGATGTATTGTAACTAACTGCAACACATTTTCTGTTCAAATAGTTGCTATGAGAGGCCAACGTTTGATCCATGCCATTTTAATGATGATTTACGGAGCACCATTAGATGACAGGAGTAAGTATTTTCAAATGGAGAAATGCTAGGCTTACAAATAACTATACAAACAAAAGTTTACAAATACATCTTCTACCAATCAAATCAAGTTCTTTTTTTTTCTCTCTTTGTTGATTGGTCCACATCACATTCCACATGTGTTTGTAAACTCTTGCTTGTAATTTTTTTTGTAAGTCTAGCATTTCTCTTTTAAATGTTGACTATGATGCCATAGTTATCCATCAGGTGGCTACAAACTTAGGGCTTTTGGATGCAGCTTTATGTGCGTTTTAGATGTTCCTTGGAGGTTTTAAGCTATGTTTTTTGGCGTGAACTGATAGTACTAAAACATATGCAAAAGTAGCTTTTTTTAGCTGAAAAATGATTGCTATTGAGTAAAATAGGTTGCATACACTTAATTTTATTTGTTCGTTCATAAGGTTTTTTTTATTTATTTTTTGGGTAAAGGGTTACCCCGTTTCAACTTTTATACTAACGACATATAAAAATACATCACAAGTAATGTGGCTGAGTACCACATTAGTTCCAAATATGTGACAGGCCACATAATGGTTATCAAGCTAACAAAACAAAAACACTACAAATGAGTTGTTCGTTCATAAGTTTATATCATTCTTGATGTATTTGAACTTCGTATTTTTTGAACCTATACATTGCATTTATTTGGAACCATATATGTGATGTTGTTGGGTCCAATAAGGGCTGTTATAGTTTACTTGAATATTTGTATGTGGTGCAGGTTTCAAGATCCATTGGGGATGTTTATATGAAACACTCGGAGTACAATACTGACCAAATTGCACAAAAGTTCCGTCTTCCTGAATCAACGGTTATGCCTATCCTGTCTGCCACTCCATCAATCCTTACTCATGATATACACCCAAGTGATTCTTTTCTTATATTTGCTTCTGATGGTTTATGGGAACATCTGAGTAATGAAGAAGCTGTGGAAATCGTTCACAATAATCCACGTTCCGTAAGACTTTCTCGTCTTTTTTTTCATATTTGTTTAACTTTCAATCCTTATAGTCCTCCCTGCTGTTGTGTTTCTGATCATATAAGTGATCTATCTTTAGTAAATAACTAATTGACATATGTTAAATATATTATCATATGTGTGTGTATCATGCTTTAGAAAACAAACAAGTGCAGTTTTGCCACTTGTGATCAATTGTCTTAAGAAGACCTGCTCACATGTGGTGAACCTACACGTGGCTTGTGTTTAATGAAAACTTTCGTAAGCAGTATTCGTTGTGTGATACCGAGAATGTCATTTCACATTTATACACACGCAGTTTGTTTTAAGGTTGGTTATCAAACATTTTAGGAACATGCCCGAAATCACAGATCTGAATTCACCTAAGAGGGAAATTATATGATTATTTTAGAATTTTATCAAGAGGACATTATTATTAACCAAATCACAGTCCAAAATACAATAATTGGTATTGGTAACTACATCATTTTTTTAAATGTAAAATAGTACGATAGTTGATGTTTATAATCTTGGCAATAGAAGTTTTTCTTTAAAAGTAAAAGTACAACAAAGGGAGAGCAGAGGAGGTACTATTTTGCCACTGTTTTCATTTCAGCCCTCTCTTTTTATGCAAAAATGTATTATTTTCTAGTTACATTTTGTGCAACTAGTTATGCGTGGCAACGATCCAGGAAACATACTAAAAATAGAACTTTGATAACTAAACTTACGTAGGTTTGCTTTTTCTTTTTTTGGGTTAACTTAGGTATCTGACCCGCTTTGCGAGCCGACTAATCACAGGGTGACCATTCGCTTTGCGTTACTGTTTATTCAATTTCTGCTTGGGGTATAACAGAAATGCTAATGCGTAGTTTATATGCGTGAAAATGGTCATGTTGTATGTGAATCTCGGCCTGCTTTGTGTTTCGTCGTTAGTGACCTACTGACTTCTTGTATAACTTCTGCATACACAAACCTATTATATATGTGTGTGGGCTTCATGTGTCAAAGCATATCCACAAGATACCAAACTGTCAAAGTATATGCCGTGACACTTTTCGTATAACTAGTTTTGCGTGAGATGTAACCCATGAGGAGTATTGTGGATGGTTGTGTTGTTTCAGGGAATTGCCAAGAGGCTAGTGAAAGCTGCTTTACAGGAGGCTGCAAAAAAAAGAGAGATGCGATATTCTGATCTACGGAAGATCGATAAGCGGGTTCGGCGTCATTTCCACGATGATATAACTGTAATTGTATTGTTTCTAAACTATGATCAGATATGTAGAGGTTCGGCCAATGGTCCTAACGTCTCTCTTCGAAGTGCATTGGAACACTAAATGTACTACTACTATCAAGGGGTTCAAGGACGGTTTTGTCATCATTCTAATGTTGATATAGAGTTTAAATTTATATCTGAGGCGATTGGAAGAAAAAAAAAAGAAGTTAAAAAAATCTTGGAATACTGTTGAATCATAAGAAGGGGTCTTTGTAATACCTTGATGTTATCATCTTTACTATAACCATTCTTCATAAATGTCAAAATTTTGCCAAAACGTTTCTCTTTTTTATGTTGTGGACTACAACAAAAACAAGTGGTATGTATTTAAGTTTCATGATTCCTGTAATTAAGTTTAGGGGTTTGATAAACTTAGCGCATCTATGTTTTAGAAATTATTACATGCTGCATAGTTGTAGTTAGGATTATTATTATTATTATTATTATATAGAGTAGTATATTTAGGAGGTCGGTGTATCTATCTATCCATCTAGTCTAGTCTAGTGTAATAACCAACTGAGCTAAGGTTTGTAGTTAAATAAATGGGATTATTATTTTGAATCAAAATATCGGTTTGTTTCTTTTTGATCCGGCTAAAGAAAGAGGGAGGAACAGGCAGACAGGACTCAATAATATGTTAACTTTAATTAATGTTGTTTTTCTTTCTTTCTTTCTCCTCTTTATATTCATTAAAAAAAAAAAAAACATTTCCATTTTCTGTTTCAAAAATTCTCAATCTTAATTCCATTCTACACATACACTGACACAAATATACAAATGACAAACAATAAAACAATAACCTTTTCAGCCCATTTCTACCCTTGCCCACACAAACCTATACGAACTTGTCCTGTCCTTTTCTTCCGAAGCTACAAGATTATTAATTTCAGATTTTATTGTTATTAATTGTGATACATGGAAAAAAACAACAGAAAACTCATTTACGTTATTCCTAATCAAGTTGGTCAATTTATTTGGGCTAAAAAGTCTTAATGGATAAGGGTGAAACTCCTTGTAAGACACACAGGTTCAATCCCTGATTTTTTATAAAAAGATACCCTAGTGGTCACAGATGCTCACCTGCTCTGACTCTGGGCTCGCAAAACGAGTCAGCTCTGGGATTAGTCTGCTCGTAAATCGAATAGGACTCCCATGATTACCCAAAAAAAAAAAAAGTCTTAATAGATAATTGACTGGCACAAAGGACAAAAAAAAATGTCTTATGTTGTTCAAGATTGATTTTGCTAAGTGATGTGGTATGGCTTAACCACCTAGCTTGATCTATATATGTTATGTATATATTGAGAGGATCGGATAGAGCCGAGAAGGAAATTAATAAAAAGAAGAAGGCTAGCAACGGCTAGCTAGAGCCGAGAAGAAAGAATATAAGAGAGAAGGTTAGCCACCGAGAGGAGGTATGTGATAAGAGAGAGAATCCGGAGCGCCTCTAGCGGATAGAGGGATAGCGGAAGGAAACATAGTGGGAATGAAACAATATTGTTGTTCACTAGTTGTGACCTAGCGGGAGCAATACAACCGAGAACAGCCCTAGTAGGCTAGCGGCGGAAGCACCCCTAGCGGATAGAGTGATAGCGGAAGCACCTCTAGCCAACAGAGGGATAGCGGAAAGGAAGCTAGCGGCTAGGGTTCATCAATATAAGAAACATATGAGGCCAAGGCCCATCGTCGGCTAGCGGGAGTAAATGTTAGCGGAAGCAAGCCTAGGGGCAAATTACAATACCTAATCAAATTGGGCTTAAGGCCCATTACAGCCGAAATAATGAAGGAGAGTAGCGAGATGCGGGTGGCGGAAGAAGCAACAGCGGTAGCGGGCCTAGCGGCTGTAAAAGAAATAAAGGAACAAAGATGTATTGGGCTTAAATCCCACTAGGAGAAGGCCAGTTAGATGATACATGCGGACAGCGGGAAGCCAGGGGCGGTACCAGAAAAAAATTCAAGGGTGGGCAAAATTTTAAAATCCATGGAAAAAAATTCCAAGGGTGGGCAAAATCTTAAAAACCCATAGGAAAATTTAAAAAATCCATGAAAATTTAAAAAATATATGGCAAAATTTAAATTTCAGGGTGGGCATTTGACCCCCTTGCCCACCCTTTAATACCGCCCCTGCTTACAGGGTTGCTAACCTGATATTTTGTTGATGGTGCCGATGTGGCACGTGCCATGTACATTTTGTTGTTGTTCTCCCAAATTATTCTTTTCTCACATATTATGAAATTATGAAATGCTAATAGTCCTTTTTTTTTACCAAAGACGATAAAGAATTTTTTTGACATAAAACCCATCTCACGTGCCATCTCAGCGCCAAATCAGCCAAATATCACGTCAAATGTCCTCCACATCAACAGCTGATGACTCATAAGTAATAAGTTAAATTTTTTACGACGGGGAATTAAAGCCAACTTCGGTCGCAAAACAAACATACGGAAAAGCAGGCTGCTATTACCAAGTTCATTCAGCACTTTAAAAATGTAGTTTTCTGTCAGAACCAAGTATCGACATAGCATTTGAATCACTCAGCACAAAACCGTACTGTTGAACCAAGAAATATCTTATATAGCATTTCTGAGTTTGATAACTTTATTACCTTTTTCTCACACCATGGAGTATTGACTGAGTTGACTGCAATGTACTGTGGAACATTTATTTGAAACCATGGATGCTTGTATATTTCAGGAATAGATATACGCTTAACTGGATCAACGGTAAGCATACGTTTAATCAAGTCACGTGCTCCAAGAGACAAGTAACTTGGGCATGCAAATATTCCACTCTAATACCAAGTAAAGTGATATCATGTCAGTATAAGCTTCATTTCCAACTCAATGTACAATTCCACCTTACATACCTTGATCTTTGCATGTAAAACAGACACAATTTCGTCATCAAAAGGAAGCTGTCCAGATAAAAGAGCGTATAAAACAACCCCACAGCTCCAAACATCAATTTCAGGACCAGCATAAAGGCTTCCCGAGACAACCTACATAAAAAGTTCATTGTTTATTTTAAAGCACTTAAAATTTAGAAGAGCTGGCCATTTGGAACCATTTACATAATGGGTTGATATGTTTTGTGTTCTATTTCACATGGCTCAAATCAAACAGTTAAGCTAAAAGGAGCACAGATCAAATGGGCCGAACATTTGTATTAATGTTATTATACAGGAAATAAAGGAGCTAGTGGGTCAACCCAACGGGCCCGTTTCAGAGAGTACTAGGAATGACTTGAATCAACCCTAAACTTTTTGACCCGTTACCCAATAAGCCCGACCCACCCATCTTCCCAACTCAGGTATATAGATATCTTACATACCTCTGGAGCAGCATAATTATGGCTTCCACAGCTAGTCTTATGAAAGTGGCCATCCCGCATAATATTGGCTAGTCCAAAATCAGCAACTTTAACATTGCCTTTCGAGTCAAGAAGCAAATTCTCTGGCTTAATATCTCGGTGAACCACCTTGTGAAGGTGGCAACTCTCAACACCTGAAATAATCTACATGGAGTAAAAGTATCAATTCAGCTGCATTCTTTTAACTTAATTTCTATGGATTTCATGGTTTTAGTCCAGTCATAGTTCATAGAAATAGTATAGAATACTAGAGGCTACCATTTCAAATAAATTTTTTATGAAAGGGTTGATTTTGGGTTAGCTTATCTCTAAGAGAGTTATAGTCATACAGAATTACAGATAACACAAAAACTATTAGCTTAAAAGAAACGCGTTTAATAGGTCAAGCGGGTCAAAAGTGTTCCATAGTGTACTTTTAATACATAAAACCTACAAATACTCTTCAAATGAATAGATGACTATTGAAATAATACAAGATTTGTGACTATTTGACACACTAATTATATATAAAAAATAAAGTGTTAAACTTTGGACGAAAGTGTTCTGGGTCAACCTTACTTAACTTACCGGTTTTTGATCCATTACACAACCCTATCCCGACCAGTCCATTTTGCCACCTCTAGAGTATATCATCATCCATTAGCCTGTGCATTGATTCTCATAAACTTATTTTTTAAAATCTTGGGACACTTGATAACAAAACACAAAATCATTTTGACATAAAAGAGCGACTGTTCCTTGTGAGTTGTAAGCAAGTTAAATCATCGAGATACCTGTTGAAAGAAATGGCGAGCCTCGTCGTCCTCAATTCTACCTTTTTCAGTAATATGATAAAATAGTTCACCTGAATCCATATACTCCATAACTAATAATATGGCTGGCCGAGTCTCTATGACCTCATAAAGGCGAACAATATGAGGATGTGAAAGAAGCCTCATTATATTAATCTCTCGTCTCACTGAAAAACCATTCACAACAAAAAGGAAAATTCCTCATTAACTTCAAGTTTTCAATACTTAGAGAAAAGAAAGCATCGATCAGAATCATAGTCGATAGAATGACTTTCAAGTACTATATATTCGAGACAAATATATGAATAACTGTGTGGTGTACAGGTATGTGAATATTTGCCTCAAAAGATGACGTTTGAGGCAAGTTACTCAACGAAAATGAACGAGAATACCTTTCTCGCCATCTGAATCATTTATAAATTGACGTTCAAGGATTTTGATAGCAACTTTGATCCCGGTAAATTTATGTTGGCCTTCTTTAACTATGCCAAATGCTCCAAAACCAAGTGTTCTTCCTAGTTTGTAGTTGGATAGAGCTGCTGGTAAGCTTCCCCAGCCACTTGTTTCCTCCATTTTACGACTGCCAGCGTTTAATCCAACAAGTTATTTCTACATAACAGAACAATACATGCTGGTAAGTTATGCCGATTTTAGTGAAGGCCCCTTCTTGACCTTATCCAAATAGCTAATAGCTAGTTCATCCGCATCACAAAATATATCATATCATATATGCATAGGCAAAAATAAAATCAAACCGAAAGTACCTAGCAAAATGATGAATTCTTTGAAACTAAGCGTGTGTGCATAGCATCCACTCAACGAAAGGAAGATGATGGAGAGTTGACCGAAATGCGCACTAAATACTTTTCGAGAGATCTCCTCCAAATCACTGGTGGATCGAGTCTTACACTTCCATGAACGTGATTTTTCAAGAAGCCTCATAGAATTTAAACATTTTATAAATGATCACAAACAGAGACGAAACCAGAATATTTGTTGAATGGGCATAAATAATCAGAATTATCAACACGTATGATTAAAGTCAGAGGTTTAAATACAAATTTTTATACTAAGTTAGAGTTACGAAGAAAAAATTAATCCAACGGTTCAAATATACCGACTCTGGTATATGTAGCTCCGCCCATGAACAGGAGCATATAAAGTGGCAAGGGAATATATACAAAAAGTTTAGAAAAAATCATGGTAAAATCCGTTAAAAGAAAAAGGTGCCATGCACAGTAGACTACACCATTCAGAATATAAAGACAATAAAATCATATTCCTTGTTTTTTTCTAAAGTTATTATTAAAATATATTGTGTCAAAATCCACAACTAATAAAGCTTATCATATATGTTTTTTTAAGGTAATGACAAGGAAAAGTGTTTTGTTTTGTTGTATGTATACATTATTATGCTGACATGTAACTTGGTCATCCCATCAAATGATGATAACGAGGTTTTTATTGTCCTATTATCAATGTTGCGGAACTCGCGACTCGGAATCGGCTCGGCAAGGTGGGGAGTCAGGAGTATCCGTTCAACTCGGGGAGTAATCGAGGAGTACTCGGATTGGGATTTTTATATAT
>JAOXNX010000032.1:14909512-14919966 GCA_028566075.1 Solidago caesia
CATTAGACTTACTTGACTGCAATTGGAGCTCAAGTTTACTTTGCATGGTTAAAAGGTTTTTGTATTCCTTTTTCTAAGCCAACATATTAGAATGTGATGATTTTATGAAACATCTGATTTCTTGTGAAAAAGGCAAGTTGAATCTTTAAAAAAACCTACTGTGGTGATTGCAGCATATTAAAAGAGCAGCATTGAGAGATTACAATGCTAGCAGTGCCGAGGTTTTATGTGAGGTAATTCACAGTTGCTTTAACCTTCTTTTTTAGCAAGGTATGTTATAAAAATTTCTTAGCTTAGCTTTTAAATTCCCAGCTTCGGTATGATCTGCCACAACTATACAAATTTCACAAGAAAAAGGATGTTGACATCGCTGTGGATTTATGGCGGTTTGTTCCTAAAGCAAAACAAGAATCTTCTTCATAATGTCCCATTGACGTCCTGCACAAAACTTGCACCAACCACTTAAAGTGCGCCTGAAAATCATTGTAGTTCTTGACTTTGAATTGTTGATTACAGTACTTCATATGGCATTTGTAATGTTTGATCTTAGTGTATATTAGACTAAAATAGAAGTTTTTGTCATGATGATGTAGTTTACGCTAATGAGTTTTACAATGAGGAGTTTCAATTGAATGTTGAATATGTTATTATTATAGCACATTTTGCTGATTAAATGTTTACAATTTATTTGTTGTCGGCAGTAGCATTTGGATCTTAAACTAACTAATTAATGTGACCTTTTTGACAAATTGAGAGCTCTCGTCAAGTTCTTAAATAATGATCGCATTACTTCATAGGCTGTTGAGGTTAATTTGTGAAACCTTATGTTCTTAAGTTTCTTCATAAGTTCATTGTCTTCTCACCTGGTAATAACTCTTTTTTTCCCTCGAATTCCAGTTTAGGGTCTCTTTTTAATGTTTTTTGTATTATTGATTAGAACATGTTTTTAGTGAGAATTCATATCACTTATTTTTCTTATCGGTTCCATTTCCCCCCTGGTAATAATTTCTACCACGGTAATAAGACTTTGATCTTGTAATACATAGAATCGGATTCCGATTTTCCATTTCCTTCTCTTTCATCTTCATCTTGGTCTTTTTAAAATCTCTCTATACAAAAGAAAATATAATAAAAAAAAAACTTTGACTAAGCAAACTGCTTTCCGCATCGAATTTTGCGACTTGCTGATGACTTGGGGACATCAACGGTAATTATTCATTTTAGGACCGTTTATTATTATGCAAATGTTGATTAGTTGTGCATTCAGGTTGAAATATGTTTTAAGGGCTACATATTGCTCTAACAAAATAACTTACACATTTTCGGTTTTGTTTAAGGACGAAATGGCAAGAGGGGACATTGCAAAGTCGATCCAGTGTTACATGCACGAAAGTGGCGCTACTGAGGAAGAGGCTAGATGTTATATAAAATTTTTGATCAGTAAGACATGAAAGAAACTTAACAAAGACCGAGCTGATGCGAACTTTAAATTTTCACGCGAGTTTATCGACTGTGGTAGAAACCTTTCTAGAATGTCCCAGTTCATGTACGGTAAGGAAATGATCATGGTCGTCCAGATGCAACTAAAGCTCATGTATTATCATTGTTGTTTAATCTGATCTAACTTAATCATTTCTCAACTAAGGGATGTGCACCCTCAAAATTACAATATCATATTGTTTTAAGGGAAAATGTTATATGATGTTAGCAGTAGGGTGCTGCCCTCACAACCATTTTCACACATGATAAACATGCCCTCTTGAATTTAAGGTTATATAACTATATGATGTTAACGTTATATAAGTTATCCCCTTAATTTAAAGGACGTGTATGGTGCCACGAGGGACACAATAGTTATGGTAGTCCAACGTACATACAGACAGACTATGAGTACGAAAACGGATAGAAAGACTGGATTACATATGGATAACGAAAAAACCAGACTCAACATATATAACTAACTCTCTCTTCTTCTTCTTCTTCTTCTTCTTCTTTTCTTTTATTCTGTCTCTAACAAAAACTAAGAAAAGAAAGAAAGATTTGATAGTCTGTCTGTCTGTGTGTTCATCATATGTTCTAAATCCAATCCAATCTGATAAATGGAGTCCTTAAATTTCTCTACTACATATGCTGCTTCCCGCCATTTCTTTCCAAGAAAATCAAAAACTACTTCATCTTTCATCCCTTCTTCAACTTCACCTCACGCCCTCTCATTTCGCTCTTCTAGTTCATCCTCGGTTAGTCCCCTAATTAATTTGTTACATTTTTTATTTCTATATAGTATATTTTGTTTGATTTCTATATAATTTTTTTTGTTGTGGTTGGATTACAGAGGGAGTTATGGGGAATAGTGAATTCACAAAGACTAATTACAGTCGGAAGAAGGAACGATAATGCGATAATCAGGGCCGAAATGTTTGGGCAGCTCACTAGTGGCCTTGAATCCGCCTGGAACAAACTCAAGGGAGAAGGTTCCTCCTCCTCTTTTTTTTTTTTTTTTATATGTTTCTGAATGCATAATTGTAGTTTTGCTATTATTATTGTGTGTATCCAACTTTTAAAATTAATGTCAATTGTATGTATCAAACATTCGTTTATTGTTGTTGTGCTTATCTAGTTACTCTTTATCAAGTAATAAGTAGTTTTTGCCCATATAAGTGGTCATGTCAGCGGTTACAAGATATTTGATACATACGATAGCAAAATTAAGCATAAAAGTTCGATACATACAATATACAACTGTTTAAAGTTGTATACATACAATAGTAAAAACGTGTCAAGTTGACGCATACATTTTGATTCTCTTAGCACTTTTCTTTTTGGTTCCACAAAATGTTACACTCCTTGCTTCCATAGTTAGACTCCATCTGTGAATTTAGAAATTCATACTAGACATCTTTCAGATTAAAAATGCGTTATTCTTTAGGTTCATTCCAGGTAGAGCTGTATAGCTTAGTATATGTATATCTATATAAAACTTTAATTACGAGTTACAACCTAAATAGTTATTCAAAGGGTGTTGTCCTATACATAAGATGGTTTAGTGTTTTGGGAGGACTGGCCTTGGCCAAACTTTAAAAAACTCAAAGTAGATACTTCAGTTTTTTTCGGGTAACCTGGGAAATCCACGGAGCTGGCTTTCTTAAACAGGCATGCTAAGTTGCTAACCTGGGGCTCCATGAATTTCCCACAAATCCGTGGAGCAGGGTAAATCACCAGCCCCTTCCATGATTCTAAATTTTTGAGCTGGCCTTACTGGCTTCAGACTGCCGTGATTTGAACTTGGCACCTCTTTTTGAGAAAGTATATATTATAATCACGTGATTGATGGAAATTCCAAAATTTCACACAATTTAGCTATAAGAAAAAAATGGGAAATACAGAATCTTGGGTAAACTTCAAATAGGATAAAGAGGTTGGGCCAAAGCACTGGGGTTGTTTGCCCATATATCCGGACCGTCACACATTTTCCTTGGGATGTTTACATGTCCTGTAACTCAATGCAGATAAAAAGTTATGACGGGTTTGAAGTTGGCCATTTCTCCCTCGCTTGACAAGCCAGCATTTTTGGGAAATTTGTTCAATGATCATCATCTAATCTAAAATCAGTATAAGCATGTACTTCTTTTTTTTAGAACGGCAAACTATCCTACTCCTACTCCTAAACTACACAAATGCCTAGGATGCAACCTAGGACTTCCGAAAACCCCCCAAATAATCCACCCCCACAAATGTGAGGAGTGGGACTCGAACCCGGGTGGAATACCCCAAGTTCAAAGACCTTACCAATGGGCCACCAAATCCATTGGCATAAGCATGTACTTGGTAGGTAAGACTGTCATGCCATAATCCCAACATAGTCAACGTCTTCATTATCCTCTAAATCATAGTCCACTTTACAACATTAGGTCTAACAAATCAAACTTATGTTTTCATTGTGGGTGTTTACATAGTAAGATTATGTATTTGGAAGTGAAAAGTCTAACTTATTGCATACTAGCAATCTACATTGGTGTAAATGGCTGCTCATAAACAGTTGGCTAAAGCGTCTCTCATCATGTTATGTGTGCTTTTTGCTCATTGATGCTCCCTTTTATAACATCTATATGCTTTAGTCCCATAAGGCCATAAATTCACTCATACTTTTGCCTAATTTGGAAATTCTCACACTCATTTTTTCATAACGTTATTGTTTACTGTGAGTATTTTGTGCTTCAGAGGTGCTAACAAAGGAGAATATTGTCGAACCGATGAGGGACATTAGGAGAGCGCTTCTAGAAGCAGATGTATGTGCACAAAAATATTTTCTAGCCTGTTGCATCTATATTTTCTTACTAGAAATGCATATTGCTTTTAGTTCTTTAGCTAAGTTTCTAATTCTGTTGGCAGGTTAGCCTTCCTGTTGTAAGAAGATTTATTCAAGCTGTAAGCGAACAAGCTGTGGGTGTTGGTGTAATTCGTGGAGTCAAACCAGATCAGCAACTGGTCAAAGTATGGTTAATCTTGTATATCGAAATACAAATGATTTCGTCTGCATATATAATCATCTCTAAGATAATCAATGAATGTTCATTAACTCACCCGTCAAGAAATTTCCTTCATGCAGATTGTAAGTGATGAGCTCGTGAAGTTGATGGGTGGAGAGGTTTCTGAATTGACATTTGCAAAGTCTAGCCCCACGGTGATCTTACTGGCTGGTCTACAAGGGGTCGGGAAGACAACTGTTAGCGCAAAGTTAGCTTATTACCTCAAGAAACAGGTTGACTGCATTTTAAAACCCCTCTGTCTCCCTATCACACACTTAGAAGTGGCAATCCTGAATCTTGATTCTTGACCCATTCACTTATCAATAAATAAAGTGGCTTAAATTAGAACACGTGGAAAAGTAGCCCAAAGTGTATTTTTAAAGCATATAAAATCCTAAACCGCTTTGTTCAAACATTCAGAATGTTGTTGTAATAATATAGTTTTTGTAATCCTATTTTATATATTGCGTATAGATACAGAAATATTTGAAATGAGATGCAGAAAATTTTGAAATGGACTAGAAAGTATTTGTAGGTTAACCCACCTCGACCCAGTTCGAGTCACACTAAGTTACCCGTCTTCACCCATTATACGAACCATGGATCCCCCCGATTTTGCCACCCCTACACACACTATACATTAGTATTGCTTTCGGCATTCCTGCTGTTTTCTGAAGAATTGTCTCTAGGTGCTTGCTCTTTTTGCAATTGTAATGTACTGTAAATCAAATTTTAGGGAAAGAGTTGCATGATGATTGCTGGAGATGTATATAGACCAGCTGCTATCGATCAACTGGTTATTTTGGGAAAACAGGTATGTTTTTTAAGCATGAAGTTACTTCCATTATAGGAAAATAACAAGCATCAATATGCTTTCAAATTGTATTAATTCGGCATATTTTGGACTCATCTCTTAGATATGATCTCGTTTGACAGGTGGATGTTCCTGTGTATACAGCGGGGACTGATGTGAAACCAGCAGAAATAGCTAAGCAAGGCCTTCAAGAAGCTAAAAAGAAGAATGTAGATGTAGTTATAATGGATACAGCAGGAAGACTTCAGGTTATATAACATGGACTTCAGTTATTTCTGATTTTAGAGAAAACATGTTTCTATGTTATTTTCACCTATGTGCTATGTGACATGTACTTCAGTTATTTTCAATGTAGGTGATTTTAGAGAAAACATGTACTTCACCTAAACACCATTTAGTATGTTATTTTCATGTTGTTAACAGATCGACAAAACTATGATGGATGAATTGAAAGACGTAAAGCGGACATTGAATCCAACTGAAGTTTTGCTTGTTGTGGATGCAATGACTGGTCAAGAAGCTGCAGGTAACTTGGAAACCACTTATTGAATGGTTTGGTTTTTTAGTTTTGATTGTTATGCAAGTTATATGATTATGTATACTTATCGCTCTTTAATAATCGGTGTGTTATTATCTTATTTAGCATACTAACTTTGGTGAAATTTTGCAGCTTTGGTGACAACCTTTAATCTTGAAATTGGAATTACTGGAGCCATTCTAACTAAGCTAGATGGAGATTCAAGAGGTGGAACAGCTCTGAGTGTTAAAGAGGTTGGCATTTTACAATGTGAAAATGAATAGAACCCAATGCTTACAACCCCTGATTTTATACAACCCAACCCTATACTTGCAGTAAATGGACATGTTTTAACCTGTTACCCAGCCTGCCCTTTGTGCCACCTCTGGAAATACATATTAGCTAAGAATGTTGTTTGCAATCGAGCTTTGTATTTGAGTAGCAATGATTATTTCACATGGATTTTGTTTCATCTGGGATTTTAGGTATCAGGAAAGCCAATCAAGCTTGTAAGACGTGGAGAGCGAATGGAAGACCTTGAACCCTTCTATCCAGATCGTATGGCAGGACGAATCTTGGGGATGGGGGATGTTCTCTCATTTGTGGAGAAGGCACAAGAAGTTGTAAGTGTCGTATTATTAGTTTCTTCCCTCTAGAAAATGATAGCAATAACTCTTAACCAAATATGTGTAGATGAAACAAGAAGATGCTGAAGATTTGCAGAAGAAGATCATGAGTGCAAAGTTTGACTTCAATGACTTCTTGAAGCAAACTTGTGCTGTTGCACGAATGGGTTCCATGTCTCGTGTTCTCGGAATGATTCCTGGAATGGGAAAGGTACAATCCCTTGGTTTGTTTTATCTTTGCTTTTGTTTCATAAGCATATATGTTTGAGGGTTGGTGCATGAGGAATGCTTATAGTAGTGAATGGCAATTTCCCCATATACTTGTGAATGGGTCAATTTTTATTAATATCTTTTTTTATACCTTAAACATGTCAAATCAAAAAAAAAAAACCAACACACGTCAGACATGTTGAAAGTCGCCCAAAGTCTATGATTAATGCATAAAATCTCCTAAATCGTTTTATTCAAAGATTTAGAATTGTTGTAATAATATGGTTTTTGTAATCATAACCAACAAATTATTTATTTGTAATTGGAGAAAGTGTTTGTGGTCAACTTAAACTGACCCGGACTGTTTCGACCTGCACTGGCAAAAGACCTGTTTGAACCCGAACCCATTTTGAACCATTACCAACACACCAACCCATCCAACTTGCTATCTATGCTTTTAGATATGGACGAGGCAACCCTAATTATGAAGCCTGCATTATTCCTCCCATTACATCCCATCTATTCTTTTGCTGAATGATTTCATAATCTCTCACTCATCGGTATTGAGACAGATTACTCCTGCACAAATTCGAGAGGCTGAAAAGAGCTTACAAATAATGGAAGCAATGATTGAAGTGATGACTCCAGGTTTTATTCCTTTACCAAAACTTAATATATATGTACTCTTATGGTGAGAATTGGAATTTTTATTAGACTACTTCTATTTGCCGTCCGTTTATTTGATATGGTTTGTTGTGATATTTCCAGAGGAAAGGGAGCAGCCTGAGTTGCTTGCCGAATCCCCTGCCAGGAGAAAGCGAATTGCTCAAGAATCTGGAAAAACTGAGCAGCAGGTACATACTGCTTCTTTGTTTTGTGCCATTTCACAACTTCAAACAGAATTTAGATCAAAAGAAGGTTTTTCATTACTTTTAGTAAGACCTGACTTGTCTTGCAGGTGAGCCAGCTTGTTGCTCAGCTTTTTCAAATGCGTGTTAAGATGAAAAATTTAATGGGTGCAATGGAAGGTGGATCTGTTCCTGCACTCAGCAACCTCGAAGAGGCAATGAAATCCGAACAAAAGGTGATTTCTTTTTGTTTAAATTTAAGCGAGTAATTGCATGGTGTTTCATGCACACAATCCCTCAAAAACTGGAATTCAGTTTGGTAGCTAATATGAAATGAACAATCCTTGTTTTCTTTGTAATTTCAGGCTCCTCCAGGTACTGCAAGGAGGAAGAGAAGATCAGTATCGAGGAAACAATTTGCAGGCTCATCAGGAGAGCCTAGCCCTCGTGGTTTTGGTGGTGGGAACCGAGAGTATTGAAGCCTTAGATTTGCTACTAAATCAACATATGGTATCTTCATGGTGCAAGGCGATTTACGTGTAGAATAATCTTGCGGATTAGATAGATGATTGTAGCCTCGAAATGAGAAAGGTGTAAAGTAGCTTACTGATCAAAAGTTTTCGTGCATAGTTACGTAAAACTGATCAATACAGCTTTGGAGAACCGAAATATTTTTTTTATTATAACTCTACAAAAATGTTGATTTTGTGTTTGAGTTCCAAGTGATGCATCATACAATCTATCCATCCATTTTGCTTCATGAAACTGTGCACGAGTATGAACTTTTTGAGTTGTTTAGTTGAACTTTAGAATGATTACCATAAACATGTCAACATACCATGCTTTGCTATCAAATGTGTTCCAGGTTACAATGTCAAGTTGAAATTACTGGACCAAACACTGGTGGATCTTGAGGTGACAGACAGGGGGCCCCGAAAGTCACCGGACCAAGTTTTATTACCGTACCACAAGGCCCAAAGCCAACAGGTACTCGGTTGTGAACCGATTGATAGTGGTTGGATGCCCAAACAAACCGTACTTTTTGCTTGGGCATCCAACACAGGTGCCTACATCACGGTTTAGACATCCAACTGTTTACCCGCTTTGGTCTTATGTGGTATGCCATACTATTTTCGGTATACCTTTTCTTTCAAGTATAACCTCTTTGTTTCTACCAAAGCTTAAATTTTGAATTTTGCATTTTTTTTATCACATCAAAACCTCTTGTGATGTCAAAAGTCATCTTTTTCTATAAACAAATAACCATGTTTCAAAAAACTTGAGCAAAGGAAAAATAGTCATGATTAGAAAGCCATTACCAAAAAAGTCAGTACAATTTTAAACTTTATTATTGGCAATAAAGCAGTAATGTGTGTGATCTCATCTTTTTATATAAAGCTTAAACTTTTTTATAATATAAATTTCATAAACTTTCAGCTTTTATTATAATTATAATGATTAATATATCTTATCTTTATTGAATATCATTGGCGGCATACAGGGCTAAGAATTTAGAGATTTTTTTTTTGAAATGTATGTATATATACTAGTCTTAGCCCCGTCCAATAGACGGTTAGTTTCAAAAAAACATAGCTTATAGCTTTCGTTTCAATATATGGTGTTGTTATGACAAGTTTTAGAATATTTACAACGAAATTATTTATAACGAATAAAACAATTATATAACATTAAGTGATATAAAACTTTTAAGATGTTTTGATCAAATTAAAGATATATAAAATATAAAAGATAATAAGATATAAAATTTAATAGAGTATAACACATTAATGTTAAAAATAGGTAAATAAAGAATGTAATTATGGAGGAGAGGGAGGCGGGAAAAGAAGCCACCAGAGCCTTCTCCAATACCCTGGTTTGTATATATTGAGATTCACAGGTCCTTACAAATCGCAAGAGACCAAAACCAAGTTACAAAAACAGAATTAAGATTACATAATGTTGAATTGGCCCAATCTAACCAACTAAGACCAACGTGCTTAGCTCTATGCGTATACCAAAAATAGCCAAGAACTTTAATATTTTGAAGGATCTTCATCGGGCACATTTCCAAGTTATTGAATCTTTTATCATTTCTCGCTTTCCAAATGCACCAACACGTTACCCATACAATGCCTCTGAAAACCTTCCGCCCTTTACTCCCAAGACCCACATGTTTATGTAGGATCACCAAATCATTAACCAAAAATAGTAAAAGGGGCCTGTTTTACACCATGAGCTAACCAAATTCCAAACCAAGACAGTGACCCGACAGGAGCACAGCAGGTGATCGATCGTTTCAATACCATCATCGCACAATCCACAAAACGAATCCGTAAAAAAGCGTAAAAAAGCAGTTACGAACCTGGAGCGCCGTCAATGTGGGTACGCGATCAACATTTAAATTTAATCAGTATTTAAATTTAAATATATATTAAACCTGAATCAACATTTAAATTGTTGCAAAAATGATTATACACTAGAAATATGTCCATAGCCGAATATGCTTCAAGTGTTTAACATGGATGCAGAGCTACACCGACCGCCGGTTTTGTATGGCGGTGTCCGTAATGGTTGTGTAAGAGAGAGAGTTGCAGTGGTATTATGCTACAAAGTAAATTTTTAATTTGAATTTATATTCGTAATGCTGACTTTATAATTTATAGTAATAAATTAAGTTATGTTTTAATTAATTTGAATTTGCTTTGACTAAATGATTAAATTTATGCATTGAATTTAATTTGAATAAATTTAGAGGTAAATTTAATCAGTATTTAAATTTAAATATATATTAAACCTGAATCAACATTTAAATTGATGCAAAAATGATTATACACTCGAAATATGTCCATAGCCGAATATGCTTCAAGTGTTTAACATGGATGCAGAGCTACACCGACCGCCGGTTTTGTATGG
>JAOXNX010000032.1:14956478-14968174 GCA_028566075.1 Solidago caesia
ACGGGGGTGGGTGGTGGCGGCGGTGACAGGAGGTGGCGGCGACGATTAGCGGGGGCGGTATCGACGGCAGTGGCGAATGGCGGTGGCGGCGACTGGCGGTGGCAGCGGCGACTGGCGATGGCGACGGGTGGTGGCAGCGACGACCGGTGGCGGCGACGGTGGCTGCGACGAGTAGTGTAGGTTATTGATGTAAAGGTAATTGATGTAAAAGTGATTAGTGTAGTTATTTTGGGAGTTGGGGGATATATTTTGTAAATTATTTTATTAAGGGTATTTTAAGTATACGAGTTAATTAGAAAAAGAAAGCTTTTGAAATTGAGGGGTAATTTTGGTATTTTAAAGACAGAAAGTTGAAAAAGGGGGAGGGGTAGTTTGTTTTATAAGGGACTAAAATATGTCGTGCATAAAAATATTTTGATGAAATTAACGACCGATTCGATTATTGAAATTAGATTCGATTATTGAAATTAGAGATAATGATTGATGACTTATAAGAAAATTTGGCCAAGATTGTTGTCAGGGTGGCCTATTGGTTATACACAAAAGTGAGGTGCGGTTATCATCATGCCAAAATTTGACATGGTGGTAGCTAATGGAAACATGTCATGTGGCCTCTAAAAAAATAGGCCAACTCATGCCAAAAAAAAATGCCAAATTGAAGGGTGTGGATGCTGATTTTACTACATCTTACCAAACAAAAATACCCATTATATCTTTAGATCTCTCTCTTAGTAATCTATCCATCTTCTATCTTTGTACATATCTATTTATTATACATACATATACATACATCCAACATATACAGAGACCAACAAATTCCGCCCACCACCAAACCACCCCCAAGAGCCATCACCGCCACCGCTACACTTTTTCTGGTCACATCCAAGAGCCGTTTCGGTATATATATCTATGGAATATCTACCTATCTATCTATGTATATATCTCAGTATCTATCTATCTTTGTCTCTCTTTAACATTATACATACAAATTCGCCGGAGAAACAAGAACAGGGGTTTCCACCGATGGTATTTTATGGCGAGATTTCCAAAGAAAGAAGAGATGGCGATGTTGATTTTTTTGGGATAAAAAGAAAGTAAAAAAGCACGCTCCAAATATACCAAACGTCTATTTCAATCGGCATGGTGATGCCGATTTCCCTTGCTGATGCAACATGCCGCAAGTTGCCGATTCATAGGAGGTGAAGATGCCGTTTGCCGATAGATGCCGATGTCTCATGCCGATGCTTTCATGCCGAACACAACCTTCACCCTAATGTTTCCTTATAAATTCTTTACAAATCTTTAAAATCCTTTAATTTTATCTTCAACCATAAGAACATCCTCACATATCATTACATTTTTCACGTCACCATATATTATTTACATACAAACATCCTTAAATGGCTGCCATTAAAAATAAAAATAAAAAGGGGCTCAATAACTTCGGAAAAAAACAAACAAATATAACAAACACATCCTTAGTTAACGACATAAACACACAAACAATACAAACATGGGCATACTTTAATGCATTTAAAAGTTTAGACAAGTAAAGACACATCTCCAAATACACCATTAGAGATAGTCTGACATCATGTAAATATTGTCCTATAGATATAAAAGTTTGCTTGGATAAAACCTTTTCCCCAAGAAAAAAAAAAGACATATGATAAAGATGCACAACTAGTGAACACAAATATAATATAATTAGATGGATGTTCGCGCGATGCGTTGGCGATAATACACAACGTGCGAGGTGCCGTGACGACGTTAATTTCAAACCAAACACTTGTGTAAGAAAATGATAGCATAGTACCCGCACAAAATATAGAAGATAATGTTTCGATGAATTAAAAAAGTTCATTATTATTTTTCATAATTATAAATTATAAAATATAAGTTATAATAATAAATTAAACTGATAATTAAATAAGGTAAGTGTATAAGAAAGGAAGTTTGACTAAACGATAAAGCAATAGGGTATTATAGGTTTATCAAGTAGAGATGTTTAAAATAATTAATAATGTTAAAGGACATTTTTGGAAATTGGGGGGGGGGGGGGTATCTATAATATCTATACTACTATATAAAGCATCAACCCCCCTTTTATCAAATTACAACTTTGAACTACCCAAAATACCTCTCTCATTTATTTATTATTTCAAAATCTCCACTTGATATATCTACAATACCCTTAATGAAATTAGTTTACAACATTTACTCCTTAACTCCTAAAATAATTACACTACCTCCTTTTACATCAATAACCTTTACATCAATAGTCTAGACTACTCTCTGCCACCACCACCACCCGTTCGCTGCCACCACCACACCGTCGCCACCATCATCACCGCCGCATCGCGCGGGCATTCGTCTAGTATATTATAAAAGGGGAACCCCCTTCCCATTTTCTCAAAAGATGAATTAAAGTCCTTAAAATACCCCTCTCTTTAATAATGTAATTCAACATTCTCTTACTGCTTTACCAAAAATACCTTTAATGAAATAATTTACAATATCTATCTCTCAACTCCTAAAATAAGTACACTACCTGCTTTTACATTAATAAGCCACACTACACGTCGCCGCACCCACCATCAGTCGTCGCCGCCACCGCCGCCGCCGTATTGCGCGGGTGCCCCTCTAGTTCCTTATTAAAGCATTTTCTCTTCCCCATTTCTTATATTACAGAATTGATGTGCCTAATTTGTCCCTTATCATTGCTCATTATTTAAACATTTTCATTTGATATAGCGATAATACCCCTATTAATTTATTAATTATACTTTCCTTATTCGTTTAATCAAACTTTCCTTCTTATACAATTACCTTATTTAATTATCAATATAATTTATTATAACTTATATTTATAATTTTAATTTTGAAAAATAATAATAAATTTTTTTAATTCATCATAACATTATTTTTATACTTTGTGCGGGTATTATGTTATCATTTTCTTACACAAGTGTTTGGTTTGAAATTAACGTTACCTCGCACGCTGTCTATTGTCGTCGCCGCATTGCACGAGCATCAATCTAGTAATGTATTATAGATTATAGATGAGTGTGGCTATGGGATCCCAATTGTTGTGTTAAGGATATCAAACAGCTTATTGCTGGTTAAAATTACTAGTCGATCTTAGACCATTCCCATTGGTAGATAATCCCCTTGGTTGGTCGGGTGAAAATAAATTTTTTAATGGATCCACAACCGACTTTGGCCAACTTTGGTTGATCCACCCACCAAAAATGGGTCCTTTCTTTATTATTAATTTATCACACGAGTACCAACCAACTTAATTTATTCATTATGTTTAATGAATGTAAAACATTTATATATATATATAAATATATATATTATTTATTTGGTTACCATCCCCATCGGAACAAAAATTTTTAAATATACAAATATTTCTATTTTTTAAAAAGAAATTTCTAAATAAAAAAACGTTAATTATAAAACATTACTATTTATTTAATAAATAGTTTGGTTGGATTGTTAATGAGAGTGTAAAAGTTGGGTTTAGTTGGATTGGGTAAATATAAAAGAGAGAAATTAGTTTTTTTAATGAATAGTGTCATTTGCTTGGGTTGTGGATGGGGATGGTCTTATTGTGTATTATGGTTAGTCCAAATCACCAAGATAGAAATTACAACCTTACTTGAGTGAATATAATATCAAGAATATTTGTTCATTTAAACATTTGTCCGTCGCATAACAATCATTTATTCACATACTTTCAATTCAAGTCATACATATAGCATATATTCCCGTTTAATAAACACATGATAAATAACTCCAAATTGCTTGAGATGACGCACTTCTTTTCCTTTCCTGAATTAATCATATAATTATTTTATTGAGCTCTAACTTGATGACATATAATACTAATGTGTATTATATCAAATATATTTTTATATTCGTCTATTTTATCTTGGTGCTAAATGTGTGTTAAACATAATACGTATTCATAATAGTGCCCAAAAGTTGGGTTTTCTAGTGAGTTTAAAGTTATTGTCACTTATTAAAAGACTAATAATTAAGAAAGTTGGATACTTGATGGTAACAAATAAGTGCAGTTATAACAACCAGGCATTTCCTTGACGAGAGGAGGGAAATGAGATGATCTTCCTCTAAAAGCTAGCTCTAGTCTTCATGTTCTTTATTTTTTTAAGATAATACATATTTTATTGTTGCTAGTATATTGAAGATGAAATGGTGAGTGAGAAGAAAGTGTTTTAATTTTGCTATATAATAAAAGGGGATGATTTGCGTACTGTCTTGGGTACTGCTTCTCTCACAGACCGAGAACTTACACAACAGACCGGGAACTTACTGTGTAAGTTTAATAAATTTTAAGGGGACAAAATGAAATTTTTTTTCCTATTAAAATCTTGCAGTACACAAGATTACCCCATAATAACGGTGCCAATAATCAAGTTCTCACACCAAATTCTCGCGTTTTGATCTTCTTTATTTTCACCACCACGTTCTGGTCCCGTTCTCATTTGGTGTTCTGAGAACGCCTATTGTTACCATCACGTTCTCGCGACCGTTCTAGATCGTCCGCCGGCTTCAAGAAGACGTGAGAATGGTGTGTTTGTGTGGGGCGTTTGCGTGCTGTGTATGCCTTGTATATATATGTATATATACATGTGTGTTTGGTGATTTGGAGACGAGGCTTTACATATACAAGCGTGTGATAAAAAAAAAGAAGTTCAACAAAAGAACAATCAATATTGTTTTACATCTAGTCAGTAACATAAGTCTAGAAAATGCAACTTTTTTAACATCCTCGTAACTTTTGCGTTCCACAAAAAAGACTGAACAGTTCAACTTCACTAAATGCGAGACAAAAATAAGGCACGTACTCTTGCGTCTCGTTTGTCTCGCGTCTAATTAGACACCAACTTGTGTCTCCGGCCTCCAAATGGAAAGAAATTGTTCATGATTCTCTAAATGCAAAGCTTTTTGATAGTTCATCGTGTCTAAGATAATGTCTGTGTTAATCGAAGTCGACAAATGTAGCATTTGTAAAGAGCTTATAAGCTACTATCTATAATGACTATAATTCGCACGAAGTTCCAACAGAAGCAGTTATAACTTAATTTTACGGGACGTTTCACTATACATTCAACAGGCAATGCACCTCCCTCGGGTTTTTGCATTGAACGGGGAAAAAAAGGAACCACCTATAATATAATAACCTCTATTATTCAAACTCTATAAAGTTGAGAAGTAAACAAAAAAAAGGTACTCTCGTAGCTTGCCGTCTTCTTGGTAATCAGGTCGGACAACTCGAGGTTCGCCTTAACACCCTCGACTTCCCTTTCACCTTCTGAACTTGTGGTACGGCTTTCATTCTCATTTCTTCAAAAAACTGCACGTACAAAAGAGTGAACTTTAGTTTAACATCAAAACAAACATAACACTTTTGTTAGAGAAAACAGACTAAAAGATGTGGGCACCTGTTGTTTTCTTTTCCTCTCTACTTCTGCCTGTTCACCATAATAAGATCCTTTCAATATATATTCGAACCCAACTCGAAAAACATATACAAAAGACGGTATAAGGAAAATTATTAATTAGGTTTTAGTTCTTACCAGAGCTTGCTTGAGTTGAGCATTCTCCTCTTTTAACATGTTCAATTCCGCCTCCAATTCAACTGTGTAAGCCTGCAAGAAACAAAAAATGACTAAAATCATGAAGCATAAAATAGAGGAGTAGGTGAAAATTGTAAAGAGTAACTTCTACACACCTGTTTTCTAGCTCGGGACCTTGCAGCGGACTCTCGATTTTTTATCATCCTCCTTTGCCGCCTCTCCACCACTTTCTCAACTGGACCGTCGATTATCCTTTTACGGTTTCCTCTTATGCCGCCCATATCCAACCCGTATTGACTCCCACTATCAAGCTGGCTAGTAGCAATCCCATCAGAAGAAACTGGACTAACTGGCGACCCAATCCCCAAACCCTGCCCATAACTGCCAACACCCCCTCCATTTCCTACCATGCCACCATAACATGGAGGTGGCTGTGGTTGATAGGCGCCACTCCGTTTTCCTGCCGTATAACCCGGTGCCTCCCTAATGAGGGGCGAGTATGGTGGGATAACAGTGCCGCCACCCATCATAGGCCTCACCATGTGGGCTGATCCAGGTGGAGGCCCAATGACACGATTGTTTCCGTTGGGGTAAAGCCCGAACGGAGAGGGTTGCTGCACAGTTGGACCGTTGGAATGGTTTTGTTCCCTGACTACTCCCGCCTTCACTAAGAAATCCTCAAGTGTCATTTCTCCATAAGTCGGCTGTCGTTGAGCAGAACCCGGAACTTGATCGTTACTGGAGTCATTCCCATTGCTTGGTTGTTGGGGATCATGTTGAGTTTTTTGAATTTCGGACCAAACCTCATCAACTGTTTTCCGAGATAGTGGGCCTGGGAGGGTTAACGAGCCCTGTCTACTTAAGCTTAGTTGCCTAACAATCATATTCGGCTCGGCTGAACTAGTATTCAGTGCCATCAAAAATTGTCCACTATTACTAGCACCGTTAGCGGCCATTGCAGCGGAAGTGGTGGTTGCACCACCAATAGTAGTGGTGCTGGCTGGAAGTTGGACTTGTGCCTGAGCCTGGTTTTCTTCAGCAGTCCAAATGCTGTTGAGGAACTCGTCCATATTCATCGATCCGAAATTCTTTCCGCTCTCGTTAAGAGTGTGTTGAAACTCATCCAAGGTGAGGGAATAGATAGAAGACTGTCGACCGAGTTGGGGCGTCAGCGCATTATGGACATTGTTCCGAGACTGTTGTTGGTCTCCAGATTGTAATGGAGATTCGACTTCCCCAGGAGACATGATTTCTGTGTGTATCACCACCATCCGTTTTATTTTTCTGCTGGTTCTGATAAGTCCACCAATCAACTGTTCAGAAATTACCTAAAACTAACATTCAATTATAAGTTTATAACTTTATGCCGAAAACTAAAAGGTATACTATTTGTTACCAATTTCCAGTAATTAACATATTCATTTGAGATTTTCTTTTAACAAACAGCAAATTAAACAATACCAGTATATATAATGTTATCCTAGATCAAGGTTCAAGTTCGGGAACATCAGTATAGTAGTTCAAGTTATGAAATTAGATCCCGTTAGGATCTACGAATTAATAATATATCTATATATATATATTCCTATCAAATACTATTAAATTATTACATCCAAAATCTAAAATCTATATCTGTATATCAGTGTCTTAAGCACGACTATATATTACTAATAACATGCATCAAATAAAATATATATTTACTATAAAATATGCATCTACAATCTAGCATACATGCAAATTAAGTAATAACATGAACAAACTGGCCGGTCGTCATTGGCCAATACTAATCACAACTAGCTGCTTAAAACCAGTGACAAATTAATTCCTATAAAGGGGAAATATCATATATCCCTTTACTAAACCACCTAAATATCATATATACCTAAATTACAAGTTTCAATACATCATGTACAATGTTTTTTAAGCATGCTTTGGGTGTATATATATATATATATATGATATTTAGCGGTCTAGGAGGGGTATATATGAAATTAACTCTTCTATAAATACCATCATTAATTGCAAAAAGATTTTCTAATAGTAATATATTTATGAATTGCTTTTTATCATAAAATTCAACGTGGTCTTTATATACGTAAAATACAATCTTTTTATGCAATTTATTAACAACACTGTCGTTAGCAAAATACTATATTAATCCAATACCAACACATGCATAAGTACATGGTGTTAACAGTGAAAAAACCTAGTTAATAGTAACTTTCTAAACCTAGCTAGTAATAACTAATAACCATTATATTATAGAAAGTTTAGTTAAATGAGCATATATATATATATATATCAAAACTACCTATACAGATTGTCTCATATATCTATCCGGCTTTTAGTCTTTTGTGCAAAAAAGATGCGTAGAGCTCATTCATTGGATCGATTGATTTGATCCAACTTATGTGTAACTTTATGGCTACCTGTAAAATACCCAAAATACCCTTCAATAATATATATACCAATATACATATACATATAATCAAGATCTTATAACATTAATAACTTAATTGTTGCTCATTACGACAAGATCAACACACTTAGCAAAATCAATCTATTAGATAAGGAAAGAGTGGATTACTCCCGTCAAATTTTTGTGAAATTAGCTAGGAAAAATGTTTAGGATATATGAAAGTTTAAGTTGAAAGTATCATTTTTCCTTATCCAATATTAATTTAACATCAACTTAACATACAACTCATAAATACACACACAAAAAATAAAATAAAAAAACAAGATCCATATATTAAAACCAAAAAAGTTTCAAGTGCATGCATTATAGTTATACCTTCAAATGTTGGCAATATCACTAGATCTTAAATTTCTTCCCACACCTCAACTTCCAAAAATCTTGAAAACACAGTATATATATATATATTATTATATCCCTTCTTAACCCACATGAAACCAGCTCAAATTTCACAATTCTAACAAATACCCAAAACACCCTTTATCCCACTAGTCTAAGAGCCACCATCTTTATACATACAACTATACATATTCATCTAGAAAACTTAGAGAGAGAGAGAGAGAATAGGAATTTTAGTTGCAGAAACTAACAGTTGTGATATATTGAAGACAAAGAAAGTAAGGTATGGAATGTGGGACCTAGCTAGTTAAGGGGCAAAAAGGTCAAAGTAAACATAGAGAAAAATAGTAGTTGGCAACATGGTTTAAGATGAGAGGATGACTGCAAATTTCATGCAAAAAATGAAGGGTATTTTTGGAAATGCAATTTAGATTGACACGTCTTGGACATGTGTCTGATTTATAGAAGCCTCGTATTTTGTTACATGTTTGGTTTCATTACACGTGTCCTTTGTTGTTCAGAGAGTATGTATCGACGGCTTTTTTATTTAGTGGCTATACGACGTCTTCGATTACGTATATTGTGTTTCAGAATTTTAGTTTTGAGTTTTTTTTGTTTTGTTTCGTTTTTCTTTTTCTTTTATATTTGTGTTCGGTTCGTGTTTGTTACTCCAATCGAGTATATGTTATGAGATATCATAATTCATATCCGACTTGGAGAAAAGGCTAATATCCAAATCCAATCTAGACTCTCTATCATCTTCCCGTCACATCAGCCTTTTTTCTTCAAGACACCCAAGAACTACTCATCCCTATTATATCATCATCTTCACCTTATCTTCAATTAAAAAATTATAAACCCACACAAATACAATCTATATATCTCCTCATCCCCAAATAAAAAAATAAAAACCCTATACACACATACATTACAAAAAAACAAAAAAGAAACAGCATGTGGCCCACCATATATCCGCCATTCCATTTCGTAAAAATGGCGAGGATAGACGACGACCACCCACGACGGGGTGCTGCCTATCTCGTCATCATCGACGACCAACACGATGACCTCATGCCACAAGGATAGAAACCGGCCTTATGATAATCAAACATTCTTTGACATTTGTTTGCTTTTGAAAATTTTTGTATCTATTAACCCTGGAAGATTTTTGGAGTTAGGAATTTATTTTAAAAAGCTCTAACGAAGCAAGACTTGTAATTAAAAAAAAACCCTTTGTCAAAGCCATTTAAAAGTTACTAAAGGAAATTTTAAAATAAGAAAAAAACAAAATTCTAACATTAACTGTTAAGCTTTAGCTAGTGTTATCAAACATGTTCTTATTTTGTATCAATGTTTTCAGAGCCAAACCAAACCTTAAACTGATCAGGTGAGCGGTTCACGGTCCAACCGGACCAGAAAAATCGGGTACTATTTTTTTTCTTTTTAAAAGTTTATATCTCAGTAAGTGGTCACATATAATTACGAAATGTTACACTTACAAAAAAATTACAAACACAAATAGCTTAAAATAGAAAGTGTAACATCCCGATGTCTTTTATTCTATGTCGTTAACTTTGACCGTTTATAAACGTTGGTCTTCCGTTAAGTGTCGTTTTGACTTATGCGATATTTAATGTGGTAATATTTATTATGTGCTATGTGGATAATTATGTGACGATTATGTAGATTAAAGTGTGTGATCATTTATGTAAAAAGCCCGTATTGTGTTCCCATTAGTGCGTTATGTCGTTATTTGGAGTTCAAATGATATAGTGGTGATTAAATGAGGGGATAAAGGTCATTTTAAAGGAATGTAAAGCTGATTAGGGTCTCATTAGGATCCCTTAATCACCCATTTTCAGTTATCCAAAGCAAAATATAACCTCCAAGAACCCCAGCATTTTCCTCTTTCATTTCTAAGCAAATGGTGGTGGTTTTGGTGAAGAATCAAGGAGTTAACATTGGATTTTCGAGTGGATTATTGTTCCTACAGGTATATTGATTATTTATCTCTTAACGTTGATCAAATAGGTCATTTCTATTGAGTCATTTCTAGTCCTAATGGATTCGTACGTATTTAGAAATCGGTTTAGGTCATTGTGAGTGATTAATCGAGTATCTCATGCATAGTTGGGGTGTGGGATACTTGTGGGAGGTTAATCATGGGGTTTATGTTGTACATTTGAGAAGTTATGAGCTTATTTGCTATGTTGATGCTTAATGTAGCTTGTGATTACGTTTTGATTGATTTATGTGGACTTGTCGACCTAATACACTAGACATGATTTAAGTTGCCATATCACGTGCACGCTAAGGGCCCTAATGTTGATTAGTGGAAATGGTTGCAACCTATTTTGTTGTTAAGACTCGATCATTAAGTGGAAAGTGTTAAGCTTAACTCACAACTTGGCTATTTAGTCTAGTTGTGTTGAGTAGATCATTCGGGGGCGGTGCACCCGCTTTCCGTGTGACCCAATCGGTATTGATAGAGTAATTCGGGTGGCGTGATTGACCACTTGGTGGAACGAGTTGCCCATGGATTTGGTTATGCCTATCCATAACGACAATGATGGCTCGCCGAAAGGTTTATCCATCAGTCAGGTGTGGGGTTCCTTGTAGGCTATGTGGTCGCCTCACACAACCTAATTTGACCTTGTGTTGATAAAGTGACTTGAGTAGCTAAGTGGTTGAGTGGAATTGGTGGATTGCTAGGCACTTCATAGGTTTCAATAATCTTTATTGAGTTGATTGAGTTGTTGTGCCTTTATGTATGCATGAGTTGATTCTATAATGTTTTAATTGGCAATCCATTGTTGTTCTAACCAGTTGTCTTACTTAGCTTTTTAAGCTAACACTTGTGTTTTGTGAAAAATATGTTGTGCCATCAAGTTAGGCGTTGATGGATGATTTGGTAGTTGCCTTGTGAGATGGGTAGCTTTTAATGGAGCTTATGGAGGATGGCTTTAGTTACCCTTAGTGCTTTTATTTGAGTAGACTATTTATTTAGCCGTTTGGCATTTGTTATGTTGATTGTGGATTTCATAAGAATTATTGTGATGATACTTGTGGTAACACCTTTTGAGACATTTATTATGTTTATTGATTCCGTTAGGAATCCACTAAGACTTTTAAAGTCGCTTCCGCATTTTGTTAACGGTGTTAAGTTTTAAACTTGAATTTTTTTAAAATTCACCTTTTTATAAATCAGGGTGTTACAGAGAAGAGGGGGGGGGGGGGGGGGGACCATTAAAATTGTATTTATTATTGGTTAGATT